>OX451408.1:15229878-15413088 GCA_949629135.1 Eremobia ochroleuca
TAAGCCGTTGGTTCCGGCTGTCATTCGTAGATCTTTGACAGTCGTTACGGGTAGTCAGAAGCCCGAAAGTCTGACAACCAGTCTTATCTAGGGGTATCGTATTACCCAGCAACTGGGTTGTGGAGGTCAGATAGGCAGTCGCTCCATGTAAAATACTGGTATTCAGCTGCATCCGGTTAGACTGGAAGCCGACCCCAACATAGTTGGGAAATGGCTAGGCAGATGATGATGAGAATTGATTCTAGTCCAAAAGCCCCTTCCAAAAGATAGTTTTCGTATGGAGAAGAAGGAAGCAAGCAAGAAACTTCACCGTTAGCCTACAGCAGTCCACTGCTGGACATAGGCCTCTCCTATTGCACGCCATTCAGCTCGATTTTCGGCAACTCTTATCCAGCTGCTACCAGCCATCCTGCGAAGATCGTCGCTTCAGCGTACACCATACATTAATTATACTGGATGTTTTTTTTTAGGCTCCAAATTTTTATAGGGTGGTCTACTCATGAACATGAACAACTTTCACTATGGGACAAACTCTGAAATCACGGAAACAAAATCAGCTGTTTAATGTGGGTTCGATTCCCACCTAGGACAAATGTTTGTGTGATGAGCACGATCATTTGTTCTTTGTCTGGGTGTAATTTATGTATAATATGTATGTATTTACAAATATATATGTATGTTTATCAGTTGTCTAGTACTCATAGCACAAGCTCTGCTTAGTTTGGGACTAGATGGCGTTGTGTGAATGTTGTGGAATATTATTGTTATTATTATTATTATTAATACAAAAGTTCAATACCTACTTGACCAAAATGTATGAATGAAACAGCCATATTTTTTTTTGTGATCTCAGAGTTGGTTCCATAGTGAAAGTTATTCATATTCATGGGTGGAACACTCTGTAAAAATTTGGAGCCGGTAAAAAAAGCACGCTGTATTTTATCACCACATCTCAAAACGGTGAAGGAAAACATGGCGTGAATACCTGTCCTACAACCAAAAAATCGAAGACATGTGACATCCACCCACCCGCACTGGGCCCGCGTGGATTATAGCTCACTTTCTCTCACAGAGGCCTGTCCTGTGTCCCAGCAGTGGGAATATTATCGGCTGACTGTGAGCCCGAAATGGTGATTTCAGTTTCACAGTTTCCCTATTAACGAACCAACTCCTAGAGCAAACATGACCTAAGCTAAGGTGATGGGGTTTTCAGGAGTTCCAGTTTGCTACTTGAAACATAATATGTAAGCCTACATTAGTACATTACGATACTTGTGACTTAAATATCGCTAATATTGCATGGTGTGAAATTAGCGGCCGAGCGGAGCGTAGCGAGCGAGGAGCGTATCTGTACTATTTTATAACTCGTGTGACCTAAACCCGCACGCTTTTCTGTGTAAAAATGGACTAATTAAGTCACAGATAGCGGGCTTAGTTCGCACAGTGCTATAAATAATGTTGTATTAGAAGGGTGAAAGTCACCCAAAGGACCATGGAGAGGACAAGACTTGCGAGTTTCCCTGCGTGATTGAATCAGAACTGAAGAGATCCATAGGGCGATCAACGAAACCGACATAGCCTGAAGAATTGCCAAACTTAAGTGGCAGTAGACGTGGCCGTTGGGGCCGAAAGGTTCTGGAGTGAGGAACGCGTACTGGAAAACATAGATTTGGGACGCCTCGCACAAGGTCCGTCACCGATGACCTTGTGAAGGTTGCAGGAATCCGCTGGATGTGAGAAGCACAGAACCGATCGAAATGGCGATGCTCTTTCGGCTCAAATAATGATGGTGATGAATGATAATGTTATCACTGCTGGGACTCAGGCCTCGTCTCCGTGCGAGGAGGGGGGGGATGGGGAGGGGTTAATCGACGCCGTAAAGTACGGGTCATATCTCTTTGAATTTTTGGTGTTAGATCATGCCGGTTTCGTCAAGACGTTTATTTATTGTATTATTTATGTACACACAGTAAAACAGATACAGATACGACATTTATAAGTATTGAATATAAAGGTACTGCTTATTTCTTAAGAAATTTCTTCTAGCAGACCTACGAAAGGAGAAATGAAAGATAACGTTTTGAAACTACTTGTTACTAGAAATCTATTTAAAAAAAATACAATGAATAGGGGGTGACAAATTTTCTTAAGAATACTGTATGCATGTGACGTCATATTTGATGACCAGTTTCTTGAGATAGCTCAGATGTGAAACATGTGTGTACGGTCGTAAATAAGCCATTCATGATTGTCAAACAAATATTAATCACGCGACTACCACGAAAGACAATGGGAGAACCCCAGTTATCTTGAAGTCTATATTTCATTATCTAGTCATTACTCCAAATAAGGCGCATAGACGCAATGGCGCTGTACTGTTTGGATTATTATACAATACTAGCTGCGCCCCACGGTTTCACCTACATAAGTCTCGATCGCTGGTTGCTGGTTGACCGCTGGCTGTGGCTAGATGGACCGACGACCTCAAAATGGTGGCTGGGATAGACCATCCAGTAGTGGACTGCGACAGATTAGAATAGAATAGAATACTCTTTATTATGTACACCATAATTATAGAAGAGAAGAAGAAGTTTCGATACTTCTCGTAAGATATTCTAATGTAGTATTCCTATATCCATGTGCTTATTTTCATCCAGATCCGTTCAACCGTTTTAGCGTGAAAGCGTAACAAACAAACATGCAATAAATCTAATATTTTCTCTTTATAAGTTCTGACTGAAAGCAATGCCTGAAAGCAATGGCGACACGTCAAAACATTGATATTTCTGTGAGTAAAAACTTTATGTATAATACACATTTAAACCTACCGGAATAAATTCACTAAATGATGTGGTGTCGTGTACCGTGTGTAGTGAGGGGCTTGTGGCTAAGTAATAACAGCCGCACGGGTCGATCGATCAGGTTAAGGTACGCTTGCCGCGGTTGGTCCGTGGATGTGTGACCATCTTCACATACCAAGATCCCTCCGTGCCTCGGAAAGCACGTTAAGCCGTTGGTTCCGGCTGTCATTCGTGCATCTTTGACAGTCGTTACGGGTCGTCAGAAGCCCGAAAGTCTGACAACCAGTCTTACCAAGGGGTATCGTATTACCCAGTAACTGGGTTGTGGAGGTCAGATAAGCAGTCGCTCCATGTAAAATACTGGTATTCAGCTGCGTCCGGTTAGACTGGAAGCCGACCCCAACATAGCTGGGAAAAGGCTAAGCAGATGATATGGTATGGTGTACCGCGTCGTCCTTTTAAAAAGAATAACGCGTTCTCACAGACAGACACGAATAACGACTTTATAATATGCATACATAATGAAGTTAAGGGAAGTTCCCTGATAATAAAACTCTGTGGAAAGAACCTACGTCATGTAACAGTTAAACATCCTGTGCCAAATGCAAGCCTTTTAAGGTCCTCTACCCACAGTAAACAGTTGAAGCATCAATTGCCATATCTTGTGCTACTTCTTCCCTCGTATCCTGATGAGTTTTACAAGAAATGTTCATGGCATTTTTTTGTTTTAACATAAACACACATAATAATTAAAAAATACATACATAAATAATATTTGCACCAACAACAGCCCCATTTTATGTACAGGAAAATCACTGTCCATTCCAAGGTTGCCTGGAAGAGATCGCAGAAAGCGATAAGGCTGTCCATTGTATATTCTGTAGTGTTTGATGTATTTTTATATGTTATGTATTTTTGTGGTGTACAATAAAGTACCTATATACAAATAAATAAAACGGCCAAGTCCAATACTTCAGCTCAAGACACAAACACAATAGTTAAGTAAAATAGCAAAAAGTATACAACTACTCGACAGTCATACGCTCATCTCACAATACTCCAGATATACTGACAAGATCTTCTTTCATTCATCTGCGAACACATTACAGTCAGGCTTAGCGTCCAAGAGAGCGTGGAGCGGAGAGAGTGTGCGAGGGACAGAAGACAGGGCTCGCAATGGACCACGGCAACGGGTACGATCGCGTGTGGCAGTTTTCTCAATGCAGTGTTATTATTTATTTTTTTAACAAAGCACATACATTGCACATGGGCTTTTGGCTAAGTAATAACAGCCGCACGGCTCGATCGATCAGGTTAAGCTACGCTTGCCGCGGTTGGTCCGTGGATGGATGACCATCTTCACATACCAAGACCCCTCCGTGCCTCGGAAAGCACGTTAAGCCGTTGGTCCCGGCTGTTATTTGTGGATCTTTGACAGTCGTTACGGGTCGTCAGGAGCCCGAAAGTCGCCGAGAGGTATCGTATTACCCAGTAAACTGGGTTGTGGAGGTCAGATAGGCAGTCGCTCCATTTAAAATACTGGTATTCAGCTGCATCCGGTTAGACTGGAAGCCGACCCCAACATAGTTGGGAAAGGCTCGGCAGATGATGATGACATACATTGCACTAATCATTACTAACGAACTAAAATTCAAAACACAGAAGGACGCTTCTTTTCGTCGTCTTGGCATATCCATTTTATCTCTAGATATACATAACGACAGCCATGGCTAGAGAGCTCTCGTTAATTAAAGCAATACTATAAAATCTTTTAAACATGATATTTAACTACCTAATGACAGGTTATAATAAAAAACACTTCAGTGTCAAAACCACACGCAAGGCGTGATAAACACAAGGCAGGAATTATCTGAGGAACCATATAGTAGAAAGTAATATGAATTGAAAGTTAACGTACCAAGACTAATACGATGCAAGTACTTAATATCTACATAATAAAGCCTTTAATTATTCACGAGAAAGTCAATCTTTACACGGATTGTTTTACGCCGAAAAGTATAGGCAGGGTTCCTTGGGCAAATAGTGAAATAAACCATGATGAAGAAAATGAAAATGCTGAAGTCGTGCAAAAAATTTAATCAATGAACTAAGTTAGCTGGAAACTTGTGTAGCGGTGATCTTCTTTTTTGTCGTGTCGATGTTTCAATTTATCTGTTTTAAATAAGCTTCGACCAGAACTCGGCCCCTTCGACAGCGATATCCGTTTCCGTTGCCGCCCACAGGTCTTTCAGAGCGCAAATGTTTTTGCACAGAAAGCACGACAAGAGGTGAGGAATCGTTTGCAATGGGGCTCGTCGGAATATCACCACCTGACTAAGTTGTACCTGGTAGGCCATGTCAGCTGGTGGCCCACTGGAAGCTTTTCTGCAGGCTCAACATACTCAGCTAAACGGGGAATGTTTAAGAAGTCATAGTTTTAATCGTGCCGCACTAGAGCTACCCTTATTAAGTGGGATCGTCGATTTGAGGAACATCAAGGTGGTAGTACTTCCCCCAAACAAAGACTTTGCACAAGGATAATACTGACATAGTTTGGTCTGTATTATCCCAATCCTATAATTTTAAAACTGAAATATTTTAAAGTATCCGTAGACGAATGAATAGTGGGTTGAATGGAAATAAGAGGGTGTGAATACTAAAATCTAGAAGCATGGAGCTTGCCAATGTCAATACATTCAAAACCACATGCTCGAAATTACCACCGTTTTGATCTCCACAACCCGGTTACTGAGTAACAGGATACCCCTTGGCAAGACTGGCCGTATGGCCGTTGGACTTCTGACTGATCGAACGACGTTCAAAGATCTACGAATAACATCCGGGACCATCTGCTCAATGTGCTTTCCGAGACACGAAGAGGTCTCGGTATGTTATGGATGATCACCCATCCACGGACCGATTCCGGCAAGCATTGCTTAATCTTTAAGACCGACCCATGCCGCTGTAGTTATCTAGCCACGAGCCCTTCTCACATTCTACTAGGCACTAAGCTACTCACCCCTCATCATATCTACTCTCAAAAACGGTGAAGGAAACCATTATGTCCTAGAATCAAACATTCGAAGACATGTGACATCTAACAATCCGCACTGGGCCCGCGTCACGCGATCACAACCCACTCCCTCTCGAAAAGAGGAGGCCTGTGTCCCAGCAGTGGAAACATTATAGGCTGATTATGCGGTACTGCACTCATCATCTACCTGCCTTTTCCCAACTATGTTGGGGTCGGCTTCCAGTCTAACCGGATGCAGCTGAATACCAGTATTTTACAGGGAGCGACTGCCTATCTGACCTCCACAACCCAGTTACTGGGTAATACGATACCCCTTGGTAAGACTGGTTGCCAGATTTTCGGGCTACTGACTACCCGTAACGACTGTCAAGGATCTACGAATGACAGTCGGGACCAACGGCTTAGCGTGCTTTCCGAGGCACGGAGGGGTCTCGGTATGTAAAGATGGTCACCCATCCACAGACCAATCGCGACAAGCGTAGCTTAACCTGATCGATCGACCTGTGCGGCTGTTATTATTTAGCCACGGGCCCCTCTATGCGGCCACTATGAGGTACTGCACTACTAAAGTAAAATTAATTATTTTTATAAAGAACCCTTCCACCACAGCCTCCCAATTTAAATGAAGACCACACATCGCCCACATCTCTCTGACAGCATTTCTTCACACTCGTGATTTAACATAATTCGTTCACTCATTACACGGCTATTCGCTCCCAAATTGTCTGTTATACGCGTTTTATGGTAATTTGGACCACCTTGAGAGCTTCACAGTTGAAAATTTGCAAAATATTCTTTAATATGTTGAACATTTTTTGCCGGGGGAGTAATTTTTCTGTCGGTTTACCTTATGCGAATTTTGATGATATGTTTCCATTAAATAACTTTATTTACGAATGTAGTTTTAAGGCTAAGTGCACAAAGTTGTGGGTTCAAATTCTGATACGTACCAACATCACTTTTTCAATTTAAAATTCTATAAAATATTATGTTAAATATACTCGTTGTCATATAATACCTTGTCAAAAGACAGGTGTTGTAACACCTTGAGCAGAATTATAGTCCTCCAGACAGTATTTCGGCCACGGCGGGAAATCTCAACGGAGACTAGACTTCGGCGCGGGAGATATTATAGTACACAAGTGTGTGCGCAGACACAGGTGCACTCCCTCTTCCCTCACTCTCACAGTCCGATGGGACGGCAATTCGACACGACCGGAGAGAGATCAGGCGCAGGACCAGCGAGGCGCGGGGGTGTCACACCGCCGACTTCCAAACTCCGGGCTGTTACTAAGAAATTCCTAAAAACTCAATAAGACTTTACCCGACCCGGGAATCAAACCCAGGACCCCACGCTCAGCAGTCCCCCCCACTCCCCATCGCCCCGATGGTCTCGTGGAGCAGAATTACAAGAAGAACAACAATAACATTATTCTCATTGTTGACATTATAGACAATTGAACTAACTTATACAATAATCCGTTACATTTTTTCTGGAATTCCATCACTATTGTCGATTCATAGCTCATCGATCGCCACAGTTTCTTCGTACCGTGGAAGTGTATGTATGTAGGTACTTACGTTTACGTATGCTTGTGTGTTGGTGTGTATTTATGAAAACATGGGCCGAAACCTTTCTCGGAAGCCGGGTAAGACCCAATCGCTTTTGTTTTTAAACTGTTCGTCCAGTTTCAGTTCCGTTCACATAGATTTTGCCTGTGTTTTGATGATGTTAATTTATGGGAACTTTGGGTGGGATGACCCATGGGCAGATGGATCTATGACGATAGCTGGGACCAATTTGGATTGTGAAGGGCCGAAGATATTTTGGTAGTCATAAATTTAGCAGAAGAGCAAATAGTTGAAATATTGGAATTAACTGCTTCGCAAATGCGGAGGAATAAGGAAAACGTCGAGAAGAAAGTTTTAAATATGAATGTGGATTATAGGACTATAAGAGTAGGGGAAGACCAAATGAACGATGGATGAACTGTGAGAAAGATGTGGCTGGAAGGGCGTGGCTATCGAGATGACAACTAATAGAGAAGTATGGAAGAAAAATATATATTGTGTAATAAATTAACATAAGGGGAAGAGAATGGTCATTGTGATACTGTTGCTGATTATTGATGCTGACTTATGATCGGTTCCTATACAAGCTGTAACTTAAATAACAGGGCTTTAATAAGGGGTCATTGAACTCATCGTTATGAACAACTTTTAATATGGGACCAATCCTGAAATCGCGGAAAAATTCAGCTGTTCCCTACATTTTGACGAGTTATGCGAACATAACCTCCTGAGTCCCTGAGGTCATTAAAACGGACAAATTATCGTATGTTATAAAGTCCTGATATATACAAGTTCTGATATAAATTTGTAATAACCGGACGGATTTCCTAACACACATATTAGTTTCTCGTTTAAAAGTCGGCGCTGACACACCTGAGTCAAGAAATGAGAATTCTCGCATTTTGTCCGTTATTAAGAACAACCGGTCTTTCCGACATCTTGAGGTATGAATGGCGGACTCAGGAGGATAAATGTAGGGAACGTCTAATATTAAAAAAAAATCTGTTGTTACACCTTGTATATGTTACCAATCTATCACAGAGAAATCGAATACCTCAATTACAATTGCATTTACATTTACCAGTATCGTGATATAATGTATACACAATGTGGCAGCAGATTCAGCACATGATTCTGAACGCCTTGCGTTGAAAGTTTCAGCGAAAATTTCTATGCTAAGGGGTCTAGAATCATTTACTGCAGCTGTTTGCGCTTCGACGTCCTTACTTCCCTGCATGTGTAAAGAGACTGGAGCTGTGACTGTGAATACTATTACGATTATAGCTTAGCGTATGAGACGAGACGAGTCCTGGAGTGGAGACTACGTATCGGCAAGCGTAGTGTGGGACGCCCGCCAGCTAGATGGACGGACGACCTAAAGAAGGTGGCTGGGGTAGACTGGATGCGGAAGGCGGAGGACGGAGTGTTGTGGCGCAGTCTGGGAGAGGCCTATGTCCAGCAGTGGACTGCGATAGGCTGAGTTTATTGATTGTATGAGACGAGCCGGTCCTTCTCAATACGAGTATATGTTTCCGAAGACGCTAGGAAGATACTTTAGAGTAACTAAAAACTTCCTATTATTATTGTTGGATACTGTTTATCCCACATTTTGTATGCCAGACATATGTGTAGACAATTGACGTAATAATTAATTAAATATGACGTGCTCTATCAAGCCCCTGCTAAGAAACATCGAGCAATCTCAATTCCCAAGATAAGATCGAAAGACGGAAAGTAAATAAACATATGGGATGAAAAGGACATTGGAACATGTTGAAATATTCCAAATTCTGCGCGTAACAGGTCCATAAAGTTAACTGCTGCAGAAGGCTTATACAAAATCAAAATACATAATATTTAATTTCACATAAACATACATACAGTCATGGACACTTATGAAACGTCAAAAGCTAGGTGCACGGTTCCAAATAGTCGTTTCCTATGGAAAAGAGCCGGCAAGAAACTCCACGGTTACTCGTTTACAAATAATTGACTTTTACTATATTATTTCCAAATTTCAGTGCTAATAAGTATGGGAACACAGTGTAGGCCTGTCAACAAGTACCAGATACATAAGAAAAAGGTCAACAAATCTACAGTCTACAAGGTGATCCTTCTGTTATTTCTCATTTCATGGTCATGTGAAGTCATAAGGTGGCACGCGTCACCTGCTCCTGCGCACGTTCGCCCGAAGTTATCCGATTATATCCGAAGTCCATGCGTCAGTGACTTTCGGCCTTCTTTTTATCTCTTTCAATGATTCCTGTTAGCTCGCACGTATGTGCATTTAGGACATTCGCGTTAAATATTTCCTGCCCTTGTCATTTTTATATGAATGAAGCGAGACGCCGATAGACTATAATAATATCATCTATTCTTATATTATTTATGTGTCTGTTTATGTGAGTGTCTGTGAGGGTGAAAATGTTAGAGATTTTATTATGTTGTTGACTCTCGTCATTGTACCCTCTACACACAATGAGAATAGGGTTTACAGTTTTAAGACAAAGTTTTTAAGTAGATACGAACGGAATTCTATTCTGGTGTAGAAAAATAAAACCTTAATTAACTGCCTTTATCCGCTAATCAAAACCAACTGAATCAATTGAATTCTGTGAGCTATACTGACATTTCGGCTCAACGTTCGCCAACGTCCATACTACGTTGAATACACCGGTTCTCGTCCGATCACCGAAGTTAAGCAACATCGGGCGCGGTCAGTACTTGGATGGGTGACCGCCTGGGAACACCGCGTGACGTTGGCTTTTTTCTTGTCAAATTCTTTTTTTATGTTCGTCGTTGTTTTTTGACAACATCGTGAATGTTATCAAAGAAACTTGAGGGCTAATTTTTCAATAAACAGATAATTTTTATTCGTGGAATAAAATTAACGTCTGACAGTTTTTGTGTGGAAGAACTGTCAAAAATTCTGACCTGTGACCGCTTGTGCGTACGTAGTGTAGTGTAGTTCGTCTCAGACGTCCGACGCATCATTCTAGAGCTTCTATATCAAAGAGTTCTTTCTATTAATAAGTATTTTATAAAGAAAACTGACTGATTTATACCTACCCACTGATTAAAAGAATAATTTGATTAAAATAATAATACCTACTGTAGTTAGTACTGCCTAATGTAGTTCTACCTTAAAGCTGCATCCACCTCTGCAACGGGGGCAGATCCCACCCCTCGGGCAATTCTTTCAGGGTGCTGTACGAACCTAAAACAGCTGCATTTATAGAATAGAATAGAATAGAATAGAATACTCTTTATTATGTACACCATATAGATTACAGATATAAATATAGAAATTTTACAAAGGGTGACACAATGGGCGGTCTTATCGCTAAGAGCGATCTTTTAAAGACAACCTTTGGATGGATTGAAAAGGGAAGGAGAGACAAATATTGTAGGTAGTCTGTGGTGTACTATTTACACGATAAAATAAATACATACATAAAGTATATTATACCAATCTAAGTAAATATATACATACAACAACAACAACCACAACAACCAACAACCAACAACCTTTTGGGTGGACCAAAGAGAGAAAAAGAAAGAATAAATGTCCATGACAGGGGGGAATCCATCATACATTAGACAGTATTAATCAGGAGGATGCGTACAAATCCGGCAGGTTGTAACAACAGGTTAGACCTACTAATCCAGATATAGAGCTAGGGAGATTGATTCGCCGTTTGTTTATGCCAAACGTGAAGAGAAATGGGTCAGTGTGACATTAGGGGCGAGGGCCATGACACGTGCTGGCGCGACAGACTGCGCGCCCGCAAATGTGAGAATCATTGCGCAATGTTGTGTGCAAAAAAAAAGTATGTTATACAACGTGTAACGTTAAATGCGCAAAACCTGAAAATAGTTTGATCAGAATAACGAGCAGAACTAATATAGGTCACCTTTTTCAAAAAATCTTCATTAAAAACGTTGCCATGTCTATTTATTAATAGGTCAAGCAAGCTCATGTCAGCGCGGCGCAGCGGCCCGGTGACGACTCCTCCCTCGATAAAGCGTCGTCGCAGACGCAAGAAACGATCAGAATGGCCAGTAAAACTAAAACAGCACATAAAACCTTTACAATTTTTTAATGACTTATTTTCTTTCTGAAATAGGTCAATTGAATTAAAAATCAGTTGGGGTGTCTGAGGTTTTGCGCATTTAACGTTACACGTTGTATTTACCATAGAGCAAGGCTGCCTTGCCTTCGATTCCGTGTCAGCCGGCAGGCCATCTAGTATACAAGGTGTAACATAAATAACGCACAACCTCTTAAGGGGTCATTGTACTCATCATTATGAACAACTTTTACTATGGGACCAAACCGGAAATCGCGAAAAAAAAATCAGCTGTTCCCTACATTTTGACGAGTTATGCGAACATAAATGTAGGGAACAGCTGATTTTTTTTTCACGATTTCAGGTTTGGTCTATACCTATTAAAATTTAACAGAACTTTAAGTTACTCAAAGTTTGAATAATATCAACAAAAACTTCGTAAAAAAATCATAACATGAAAACATTGAAAAATCGCGGGACATCATACATGGGGGTGTTTCGGGTACCCCAAGTGGTGCTCTATCTCTGGACTTCCGCTTGACACTATTTTTTGGGATACCATGTATATTCTTATTATATTCAGATATCGATACCTATCACGTCTGCAGTTTCTCTAGCTAATTTAATTTGACCCTGTATAGTAATAAAATTATAATAAATAAATTTGCATGTTTTACCAAATTGCAAAGACGAGCTCGCTACTACCTACATAAAAAGAAAAAAAATGTTATGTTTAATTACAATTCGTTACCTAGCCAAAAATGCTGACTGACATACCTAAATATCATCTAACAACTTCTTATTACCAGAATTCGTAGACAAAGTGACGCCTTGCATTCAAAGTTATATCATATTGCACACAATTGCACAGAATTCTTAGAAAATGTGTTTTGCCTGAATAAGGAAAAAAACCGGTCAAGTGTGAGTCGGACTCGTGCACCAAGGGTTCCATACAAATTTGTAGGTATGTATCTACAAAGGAGACGGATACGCTTTCATACAATTTAGGGCCTGGATGTAAAAAGATGAAATTAGTGTCAATTGATAGCCACTATATTAATAAACAATCACTGAAAATTTTGCAGATTTTGGCAATCTGAGAGCCGAGATATTGGAGATTTATGAAAAGTGAGGTTACGTAACAATCTGTACTTAACAGCCGATTTTTGAAGTGGGATTGTCATTTTTTACCCGACTGCCGAAGAAGGGGCCACAATTTACCCAACGATCCATGATGTCAATCAATATCCAATCGGTAGGTCATCGTAGAATCCAAAATAACAAGTCCAAGTTCAACGTTTTAGCGGGGTTCTCCGTGTCCGGTATAGTAGCAAGGCAAGGGTCGTACAAGAAGGAAGATCAGAAGTCCGTAGGAAAGCAGGGGTCGAAGAAAATATCAATAAAAGTATGAGAGGAAACACACTCAAAACGCACACGCACTAGACGATACAAACGAGTGTCAATGTCATGTCATGCATGTCAAGTCAGAGTAAGCACAGGTTAAAAATACAAAAATCGATTAGTAAACGTGAATTGATTTATCTTAATTATGTAGATATTTAATTAGTTTAAACTCTTACTTTAATTCTAACAAATTTAATTATTTTAATTGAATTAATTATCTGGTAAAAGCATTTTCGTAAACAGTATGAACTCTGTAACGTTAATCGATTATAATTGAATCGATATTCCAATTACTTCGTAACCTTAACTTAATTATTGGATTTCTCATTTTCCAGATTGTAAATTCAGTTGATTTTTCACATTTTGAAATAGAAAAATATAACCTTTTTTTAAGCCATACCTCAACTTATTACAATCAGGCCCAGAAATCCCCGTCTCCTTTACGGTTTTCAGAGTTTTTCCTTTACTTGTGCTACATGACATTGCTTCTTGCCAAATTTCATGATTCTAGGTCAACGGGAAGTACCATTGAGATGGGATATAACAGGAGATGCCCTGTTATTCTATACACGGTTGTAGGTAGGTGCCAGAGCAGCCATCTTTGTCGCCAAGTTTCGTGGTAGTTCAGCTGTCAAATGGTTGTTTATTTTTTGTATTATTGAGATTTGCGAGAAAATTACGAGGACTTTACCTTTAAAACTGCATGTAAATGTTGAAAAACAGCAATTCAACATGCCTGTGTGTTGTATTGTGAAGTGTGGTGCAAGGAAGAATGAAAATCAACCTCAACTTTCTTTGCACAGGTTAGTAGCCGGTTTTCATGCAATAACACATACAATAATAGACATTCGATGATATAATTTTAACGCGATCATGAATTTATGGGTAAAGTATTGATATTTGGGTGAATTTCCGTATAACAGACCTTTTTATTATTTTGTTAATTCATTCGTTTGTTTACAATAATATGTCATAATAGAATAGTGTTGTACCGTTGCCTAATAGTTTCCGGAACTAGTTCCTCCGCTGGAACGATATCGGTATATTCTGCTATGTTAACATAAATAGAAAAAAAAAAAAAAAAAAAAAAAAAAAAAAAAAAAAAAAAAAACACTTGGCATTAATTTTATTTTCAGGGAAGAAAGTTGATTGCGATAATTTGACAGTTTCGGGTAGCTTGATGTGCTGGCGTCTGTACCTATCGATAAATAGTTCATATGAGTCTTTTACGCATAACAAAAGATTAGAAATAAAGTATTTTCGCATACTGTATTTTTATGCAAAATTATAAAGTATGTTTATCGAAAATAAACTAGGATACGTTACTATAAAGTAGGCAACCTTAGTTAGAACGGACTATAAGTTAGTATACTATATTATGATCCAAACGTGATAACTAGTACGACTCGTATTTAGTATCGATACTCGTTATAGTAACACCAATGTTCCTTGATTGATACAACCCTAGCAATGGCAGCCATTTTTTGAGACAATATGAGTTGTAGGTAGGCACCCTTTTTTCGTAGGTATTTCCAGTCCATATATATATGTCTATGGGAAGTACCCTATAGGTTTTGAATCCCTTTCGAGTGTCAAAATATGCGGCATAAACGGAACATAAACGTATTTTTTTATTGCGTTGACTTAGAAGTTTGATTTTTCATTGTTTCAAGGGATTGCAGCCCCGAATATTTCGTATTAATTTTAACTTGATAACTCCACGCATTCCAGAGAAAAAGGGTCTTGATAGACGGACAGCGAAGAGATCTTATAAGGGTTCCGTTTTTCCTTTTTAGGTACGGAACCCTAAAACTGTTTTCCTACCCCACCTACCACTTGTTTTTGTTGTTGGAACCCTCAACAACAGAAAAAAATAGTGTTGTGCTCATTATTGACTTATGTTTCGCATCTGTTAACGCAACTGATAGCGTTATCTTAGCTCCCTACTGAGATGCCGCTCCCGAAATAACTTTCAACTTGACCTACTAACTAGAAAAAAACTTTCTTCTTTTAAATACATATTACCCAGAACTATGGCAAGGTGTGTGTGTAGTGGCAACGATTCCCACACAAAAATGGGTAGTCTACAGATACTTTTGTTTCAAGTCTGTGGAGTAATTACACCACACACTAACAGCTGGTCGATTCTGTAAAAATCTCACCGTGAAAACATGCGTGGAGTGAGCTGTCAGTGTCATCCCACTGATGCTAGGGATTGATCAAGCATACATTTAAATCATAATCGAGATTTTAATAATATTTTTTATGCTAATTCTATTGATCATTTTGCATAATTTCAAATCTAGTATTTTAGTTGTCAAAACACTACTATTTTAAAAATTCGAAGACATGTGACGTCTACCAATCTGGGCCCGCGTGGTGTATTACGGCCCACTCCCTCTCACTGAGAGAACGCCTGTGTCCTAGCTGTGGAAACGTTATAGGCTGATTATTTATATCACTACTTATCAAATTAAACCTTCACTGGCGGTCTCTGCCAAACGCCCCAACGGATAGTGTAACGTATACAAGACTAGCTTTTGCCCGCGACTTCGTTCGCGTGGAATAGTGCCTTCCGGCAGATTTTTGGTTTTACCCACATAGTTAAAAGAATGAATTAAAAATGGAAATGAATTAAAATGAAGGAATGAATTAAAAATTTAAAAATTAAAAATTCCCACATGAATTAAAACAATAACATGAACCGAACTCGTGTAACGATCGACACCATTGCGCGATCACCAACTCGACATATAGTACTAATAGAATTATCTATACTCCGTTAGAGCATTTTCTATGTACTAAAAGTTGTATTATATTATATTTTTCATACCTTTTTACTATTTATTTACATTTTTCCGATGAATTTTCAGTACTGAATTGATGCCGACTCTTGACCAATAGATGGCGCTGTATGTCCGGAATAAATTTTATTTTTTATTTTATTTTTTGTAATAAAAACTATCCTATGTCCTTTCTCAAGTTCCAAACTATGTCTGTACCAAATTTCACACAAATCGGTTCAGTAGTTTAGGCGTGAAGCAAAGACAGACAGACAGACAGACAGAGTTACTTTCGCATTTATAATATTAGTTTGGATTTAGATGAACCATGAATTCAGTCCATGATTCTAAACCCCTAGAAATAACGTTTAACGGCACGGTTGGCGCAGTGGTTAAGCAATTGACCGCTGCGCTGCGTGTCGCGGGTTCGATTCCCGCACGGAACAAATATTTGTATGACCTACAAGTAGTTCTTCCGGGTCTGGCTGTTTGTGTATGTGAATTTAGATGTTTGTAAACGCACCCACAATACAGGCAATACAGGAGAAATTCCTAGTGTGGTGCAATGTTTAAAAAAAAAAAAACCACTGCTATTGCGCTTTGGTAGGGTCGCCATTTAAGGCCATAGATCTCGAGGAGATATACAACGTGTAAAGTTAAATGCGCAAAACCTAAAAATAGTTTGATCAGAATAACGAGAAGAAATAATTGAACCACTTTTTAATGGGTTTAAGGGACATCTATAGGTCACATTTTTCAAAAAATCTTCATTAAAAACGTTGCCGTGTCTATTTATTAATAGGTCAAGCAAGCCAATGTCAGCGCGGCGCAGCGGCCCGGTGACGACTCCTCCCTCGATAAAGCGTCGTCGCAGACGCAAGAAACCATCAGAATGGCCAGTAAAACTAAAACAGCACATAAAACCTTTACAATTTTTTAAATGACTTATTTACGCTGTGAAATAGGTCAATTGAATTAAAAATCAGTTGGGGTGTCTGAGGTTTTGCTCATTTAACTTTACACGTTGTATGAAACTCCGAGAGCTTAATCAATACTGTCTTTATTGTAACGATTAAACAATTAAAAGGATTACATTTACACGAGATAAGGCTGGTTACGTAAGGTTGATTACACATATCAGCTTATTAAAACAAAAATCTGTTAGGTTGTCCATTCCAAGGTTGCCTGGAAGAAATCGCAGAAAGCGATAAGGCCGCCCATTGTATATTTTGTAGTGTTTGATGTTTTTTTTTTTATGTTGTGTATTTTTGTGGTGTACAATAAAGTATAAGTAAATAAATAAATCTGCTGTTTCGTAGGTACCTAAGTGGTCAAAATGTATGGAACGGCTATTTTTTTTTTTTTTTTCATAATCTACGAAAAACTTTAGCACAGGGCTATTCAGAATTATCTACTGATCCAAGGTTGCAAGGTCCCTGCCACACCCGACAGGGTGCAAAAACTGCAGTGTTGACATATGGTGTCCCATATGTCAACACTGCAGTTTTTGTACCAATGCGTAGATAGCGCTATCGCCACCCTCTCTCAACACCACCCCAGACAGCCCTTGTCAACCTTGACACACTTTGATGGAAACTTTCTTATCAGTCTGAGTGGAAGAAAGTTTTAATCTTTAATCACTTTCTGTTCAAATAACTTCGGCATTTTGTCTTTAAAAGATCGCTCTTAGCGATAAGACAATCCATTGCGCCATCCTTTATAAAATTTCTATATTTATGTCTGTAATTTATATGGTGTACATAATAAAGACTATTCTATTCTATTCTAAGTAAGGGAAACTTAATGAATTTGCTGTGTCAATGTCAAAACTATTTCATTTCAGCAAAATCCCTTGCGTACTAGCGGTGTCATTAATTTGCGAAGCGACGCGCGCTTTACTTGTGGTTATTAAGTGTACAAACACGGTGCTAACGTGTGCGTGAAGCCGAGTAGCTGTGGTTGGTGTGTGGGCTGTGATTCCATTCTCGTATCGCGCGGAGAATTCCCAGATCGAAAGATATACTTTTTAAAATTCTATAGTCATTTTTCAAGATAACAACCTATTCCTGGCAAAACACGACACATCCACTCCCTTAGTCATTTTCAACGAAAATCACGCTTACCTACTAAATTCGCTGAAAATATCCCAATGATGTCTTCTAATAGGTACTCCAGAAGATACAACGTTCAATTCTTGACGTGTGAATCAATCAGCTGTCGATCAGTCTGGCGATACACGGACACGTCGACACGTGTAGCGTTCAGCCTCTGAAAACGGAGCGGAAATAATACGCGAACACGAACCACTGGCTTACGTGACGGCCTGGTGTCTGGGTATGTCTATCGTGACGTGCTGGCAATATAGTACAATTAACCCTTGTGCTTAGAAGATAGCAAGCAAGGGTATATGGTGATGACATGACATTCGTTGACCAAACATAACATTTATTATTTTAGTTTTCGTAATTGGGTAGTTGCATTATATTGAATACTATATATTCTAGTAGATAATATATCCACACATGTAATACAATAATAGAATTCGAAATCAAATTTGAAATCGGTCGAAAAATAAAAAACTTATAACTTATAGAAACTTTTTGTCTATCTCTTTCTCGCAAAACGAAGTTTTGCATGTAATTTATATGGCGATACTGAACTATGACGTCACAATTCAGTATTTCCCTCTCTGCCTAATTGAGAGTTTTGAACGCTCATATCTTTTCAATTTTTAAAAATATTAAAAAACTGTTTATACCAAGCTATTATTGAGGTAAAAAAGCTTCAATTTAAATAATAAAAAAAAATTAGTCAACTCGCGGATTCAAGTCAAGCTACTGACTCAGTAGTCGCGGTTGACCGTAACTATTACGAGGTACCCTAACTAATATACATATAATATTATAAATGCGAAAGTAAGTTTGTTTGTTTGTTATCTTTTCCACTGAACCGATCATCCTGAAGTTTTGCATATACGTTGTCAGGTGTACGGACATAGGGTACATTTCATCCCGAAAAAAGTGCTGCTCCCGAGAAAAACAACAATAACGTTATTATGATAATAGATGGCGCCACAATTAAAATACTAGCTTTGAAATTATATAAAACTAGCGACCCGCCCCGGCTTCGCACGGGTGCAATGGAGAATCTGATAATTTTAAAGCCACTATTTCTCGTAAAAAGTATAGGATAAAAAATGGTTATTGTGGGTTATCCCTAAGAGATAGACATATACCACCGCGGACTTTTTTGTAGACCTTTTTAAGGTGTACAATACTGTAGTACATTATTTTGATCTATCTCGACGGGTTCAGCCAGCGTTTACAATGTAAGCGCAAAAAAATGTGTTTATTTACGACATCACATTAGGAACCTCTAAAATTATCAGTGTTTCTCTACTATATTATGCATGTATTATACATATAAACCTTCCTCTTGAATCACTCTATCTATTAAAAAAAACTGCATCAAAATCCGTTGCGTAGTTTTAAAGATCTAAGCATATATAGGGACAGACAGACAGGGAAGCGACTTTGTTTTATACTATGTAGTGATGATCAATAGAATTAACATAAAAAAATATGATAAAATCTCGATTATGATTGTAAATGTTTGCTTGGCCCATCCCTAGCATCAGTGGGACACTGACAGCTCACTCCACGCAAGTTTTCACGGTGAGATTTTTACAGAATTGACGTGCTGGTGAAAAGACAGCTCGCTTTACCTCCGTTTTCACGGTGAGGTTTTTAGATCCGCTCTTTCAAATTTAGACGGCAACACAGCTTGTGCAGGAAGATAATAAAAGTGAGCTCTGTTTTTTTCGTATCGCTCACCTAGCTCGTACAGTAACATGCATTATTCTTGCACGTCAAACAGTCAGTATCGAAGCAACTGGTAGTGCGAACGCCAAGTTCTTAAAGTACGCACACCTTGCAATGTTCCGGTTGATAACAAAATGTTTTGGGATACTTTTATCACACATAATTTGTTACTTATTCCACAAAAGCTCTCAAACTTCAGTACATGAGATTTTTTATCCTGTAAGTAGGCTTAAACAAACACTTTTACACGTCATTGTTATTAAAAAAATATATGAGCTCGGTGTTTTTTATTCGACTGTTCTGAGCAGAAACACCGAAACAAATTCAGATGTCTCTTTTAAACTCCAGACATTATCTTGGTCAGATCATGTGAGGACCATGTAGATTAGTAAATACTTTAGTAAGATAAGATCTTGCTGGCTATTCTCCATAGCAAAGGACCAATTGGAACAGTGCACTTAGCTTCTGACGTTTCATAGGTGCCCATTTAGGTTTCTGAAATAAAATATTTAGATTTTGAACTTGGCTCACTTTTTAACTATAATTTTTGGCAGAAACTTTATTTACATACGTATCTGAGTAACTTTGCCAGCTAGAATCGGAAATGATCTGCTTACATTTACGTTGCGTCAATCATAAATTCATTAGTTAATAACTAAATAACTAATTGTTTGTGTTTGCTATTTTCCTGTTGGGCGTAACGTTCTAAGGATATACACATTTGTTTGGTATGTTATGATCACTCGCTAAGAATAGAAGTTTTAGTCACTTTCATTTAATAATCATAGTTGTATTAATAGCTGTTGCACTAAACAAACATGATTCTGTTAATATATTAGTGCAGAACATAATACCACTACAGTAGCGTGCTAACAACATAAAACTCCGACTGTCATAAAATGGTCACTAGTATGAATTAGTGATAATTTTATGATATTTAATGCACTGGCAAGAAACGAACGGCCCCTCTTTATAATGCTTTTCGTTAAACCCACGAATCCCTGTGTATATACAGACGCCAGCACATCAAGCTACACGAAACTGTCACATTTTCCCAGTCAACTTTGATCCTTATGCTTTAGCTATAAAGTTGAAAATCTATTAAAGAAATTTGACAGATTGTAGTAGCTTGATGTGCTGTCATCTTTACATAAGTACGGTCCCATGTTATAGGGTAATTCTCTAGAGATAAGCGCGCGCGGAACACGGCGCGCCACCGTCTCTGTTAAGGCAACAAACTCCCCAAGTCTGTTGCCTGCAGGCCTAACCCTAAGGCGGCTGGAGATCGTACCGCGTCCTCCGGCGCCCGGTGCGTCTGCTACGGATTGGAGAGGAAGTTGTATCCTCCCTCATCCTTTCCACCGCCTCCTTCGCGACCATCACTTCCTTGCCGAAGGAGGCGACGGCGTCCCAAGCGCTCTCACTTCCGACCATGGACTGGACCAAGTCCGGAAGCGAGAGAGTATCCGCAGCACTAACTGCCGCGACGAGACCACGGCGCTGCACTGCCCAAGCAGGGCATTCCTCGAGGGTGTGCTGCGACGTATCGTCGAGACAGTTACAGAGAGAGGGTTTAAAATAAAATAGCAAAACAGAAACTTAGTCAGAATATCTTTTTTTTTTTTTTTTACTTTTTTGTGGGACTTTAATCTAGGAAAAAATCCTAGATTAGAACCCCACAAAAAAGTGATGTTTTGACAATTAAAAAACTTGCTTTGAAATTATACAACGTGTAACGTTAAATGCGCAAAACCTCAGACATCCCAACTGATTTTTAATTCAATTGACCTATTTCAGAGAGAAAATAAAATGTAAAGGTTTTATGTGCTGTTTTAGTTTTACTGGCCATTCTGATCGTTTCTTGCGTCTGCGACGACGCTTTATCGAGGGAGGAGTCGTCACCGGGCCGCTGCGCCGCGCTGACATTTGCTTGCTTGACCTATTAATAAATAGACACGGCAACGTTTTTTATGATGAATTTTTGAAAAATGTGACCTATATCAAAAAGTGGTTCAATTAATTCTGCTCGTTATTCCGATCAAACTATTTTCAGGTTTTGCGCATTTAACGTTACACGTTGTATAAAAAGATCAATACAATTAGCATAAAATATATGATTAAAATGTAGTTATTCTTAGTCAATCCCTAGTATCAGGTGGGATGACACTGACAGCTCACTCCACGCTCACTTCACCTAAGTTTTCACGGTGAGATGATTACAGAATCGCACTGCAGAATCTTATTAGACACAAGAAATTACTAGATGGGTACTGAATGTAAAAAGTTTCTACTGCGTTCATAAATGGGCAGTACATTATAAAACACATAGGAACATTTAGATGACTTCCATTATCACGTACTATAAAAGCAGCGTCCATGAAAGGACAGTTAGTCAAAATAAATATAAAGTAAGTGACATAAGTTCGACAGTTCAAACATCACGCTGACGCCACATTTGGGTGTAGAAAGCTTTCAGTTGGGGCCCAAATTAACGCTAATAACTGCACAAGTTATAAGCGACAGCGAGTTATAACTGCGCGGAAGGCAGACCTTCACTACACCCATATTTCGCCAGGGCGCGAGCCTGTTGCCATGAACCGGGCACAAATCCAAACTCCCGGCTCCTATTGAGATATTCCAGATAACCCAAGAAGACAGACCTGTTGGTCTAGTGGTCAGTGGCCCTGACCGCTATGCGCAAGGTCATGGGTTCGATTCCCACCTAGGACAAATGTTTCTGTGATGAGCTCTGCTTAGTTTGGGACTAAATGTGAAAGTTGTGGAATATTATATTATTACTATGCCCGACCTGGGAATTGTAACCAGAATTTTGTTCTCAGCAGGAGCGCTTGCGACCACTAGACTAAATAGAGGCAGTCAGTAAAAAGAAATAGTCTCAAAATTGTGTTTGACTAGCAGTGCCCCGCGGTTTCACCCGCATAAGTTTCGATCCCGTGGAAATATCGGAATAAAAAGTCTTCTGTGTTAATCCAGTTTATAAACTATATGTGTGCCAAATTTCATTCAAATCTGTTCAGCCGTTTGTGCGTGAAGAAGTAACAAACATACAAACACACTCACAAACTTTCGCCTTTATAATATTAGTGTGATGTGATGTGATAATGGGACCTGCTGTGGACCTTGATTAAATTAATAGTGTCTCTGGTCATAGTTTGAATGGCAAACAATTGGATTTGAACACGTTCGTGAATATATTTTCATGAAAAACATCCACGTTGAAAGCGTCTGTGATAAAAAAAATAAGATTTTATGATTCACATCGAAAGAGCACAAAGATCTTTGTTAAAGGTCATGACCTTTAGACCGTACCGGTTTCCTACGAAGGATCTTTATGACAACTGTAAAGTACTTACCGTGAGACAGATATACCTACTTCATCTCACAATTAAACAACACCAATTGACACCGGTAATTCATGCCACCAAAGTGAAGAGAACTATTACTCACACTGATGTATGTAGACCAGAAAGATGTAAAACCGCTTCCGCTAGAAGACAACACTTTTACATGGCTAATTACATCTACAATAAATTAAACAATACCCTTAACATTAATCCGTTCACAACTAAAGAAATTAAATTAAAAATCTCCGAATGGCTTCAAACACTTGATTACCACCAGACGGAAGATCTATTACAATACCAGTATTCGTAAAACAATCTACACTCACCCACATACACATACACACCCTCACTCCCTTACACACACATAGACACCCTCACTCCCTTACACACAAACACACAAAGATTTTGTATACCTACCAGAGTACGTCTGCATCTTAAATTTCGTTTCCTTGTTATATTTTAAGCTTTTTTCTGTATTTTTTTATATTTTTATTGTTTTATTGCACATTGTTAATACATGAACCACAAATGGGCGAAGACACTGGCTCCTGTAACACAGGTTTCTACCTAGCTCAGGAGTCAGGGCTTCAATAAACTATGTAACAACTGTATTATATCAATAAAAAATTATTATTATTATTATTATATTATTTGAACACGTTCGTGAATATATTTTCATGAAAAACATCCACGTTGAAAGCGTCTGTGATAAAAAAAATAAGATTTTAAAAAATTGGTTGTGTGTAAAGTCAGTTTACGGACGATAATTTTACGTGATAACGTCATAGTGGAAGAGAGATAGATGCGTCACAAGCCGAACGCTTAGGCCGATCGTGCCTCTCTTGTTCCGCGCTCTCGCTTGCACGCTCGGCTCAGGCGGAACGTGACAATGGGTCATGCGTGCAGCCGGCGTTCATCGATTTATAAGACGTTATCACGTCAAAAAACAATTCGTTATTAAAATAAATCGTAGGAGCTAAGAGATGACCAGTCCCTTCTGACGGCGCCCGTTCACGAACATGACGCATGTATCAGCACCATCACGCATTGGATACTGTAGAATCCGCGAGTTGACTAATTTTTTTTTATTATTTAAATTGAAGCTTTTTTACCTCACTAATAGCTTGGTATAAACAGTATTTTAATATTTTTAAAAATTGAAAAGATATGAGCGTTCAAAACTCTCAATTAGACAGAGAGGGAAATACTGAATTGTGACGTCATAGTTCAGTATCGCCATATAAATTACATGCAAAACTTCGTTTTGCGAGTAAGAGACAAAAAGTTTCTATAAGTTATAAGTTTTTTTTATTTTTCGACCGATTTCAAATTTGATTTCGAATTCTATTATTGTATTACATGTGTGGATATATTATCTACTAGAATATATAGTATTCAATATCATGCAACTACCCATACTACTGTCACTGGCGACAAACTCATCTGCATTCTAACGTTACGTCCGCACTCGCTACAGCTTATCACCCACACCACATACCCTCAGTTTGTTTATTGTTTGTATAAGGCCCTTCGCATGACAAATTGTTCCCCCGCCGCGAAAGTTCATAGCCATTGTTTATGTTAGAAACTTTTTTAAACCTTATTTATCTATGGTCCATATGCGCCGTGAGTTTGTGGAAAAAATTAAAACATCTCTATGGAAGACAGCGGGAGACTATACAGGTCAAATATTAAGATGGTCACGGATAAGATTTTGTTTTCAAAGAAATGTCAACAATGATTGAATTGTTTAGGTTAACTTCCGTGTTTAAAAAAAGGCATAAAACAAAAATAGCTCTTTCCCAACTGTCTTGGGGTCGGCTTCCAGTCTAACCGGATGCAGCTGAGTACCAGTATTTTACATGGAGTGACTGCCTACCTGACCTCCACAACCCAGTTACTGGGTAATACGATATCCCTTGGTAAGACTGGGTAGGAAAAGCCCCTTGGTAAGACTGGGTAGGTCCGAAAGCACTAGGAAGTGGTGAAAGGCGGGCGTTTTGGGGGACTGTCTTTTGTAATTTTGACTTTCGAAAAGTGCTGATTCCCAGCCTAGTTTGATTGAAAAATGACTTTTGATTTTAGGTGTCAGACTTTCGGGCTTCTGACGACACGTAACGACTGTTAAAGATCCAGGAATGGCAGCCGGGACCAACGGCTTAACGTGCTTTCAGAGGCACCCCTCCGTGCCTCTCGGTATGTAAAGATGGTCACCGATCCACAGATCAGCCGCGGCAAGCGTAGTTTAACCTGATCGATCGACCTGTGCGGATGTAATTATTTAGCCACGGGCCCCTCTTAACGCAAGTTGCAAACCTTTATTCATTTATTTGACAAAAACATGCTCAACATTACAGACATTACTCCAAGTTATTGCGAATACAGTTGCTCTTTACTTTGAGTAAATAATTTCATCACCCCTGCTCTCAAAACGGTGAAGGAAAACATCGTGAGGATACCGGAACATGTTCATGTCCTGGAACTAAAAATTGACATATGACATCTACCACACGCAGTTAGCACAACATAGCTATTCACAACCACCCGATACGTTTCCGTACCGTATCGAACATCAATCAGTGTTATCGTAAGAGTCCTCTAAACGTAGTTCCAAGTCCAAAACCCGAGAAATTCGTCAGTTTAAATCAAATAGACGACCGTTATTCTTCCGACAGCTGTTTCCTGTCGGGGGCAAGGCAAATCAGGATATCGAAATGTGTCATTTTGATACGATAGCCTGTCAGATGGTTGTGAATATCTTGCTGGTCGTTTTTGAGACCTAACGCGATTCTTATGCCTACGGTGAGTGGGTTACATCTATTGCAACTGCTGACGATTACGCTAAGAATGTTCAATTTCATCACATTTTCATTGTTGCACCCAAATATTTGAGCCCAGAAAAATAAAGCAAATTATTAAAACAAAAACATAATGGCATAATAATTTTCGTTTGACGTTTAAAAACAATTCGCAAACGCTTACAATCCAATTCGAAATTCAAACAAACATTGTTACATAACATTACTTAAACAATTTTCACATGAATAACATTTTGAGGTTAACGTAGCTGTCATGTCATGCAAATTACACCCTTATTTCCACGAAATAAAGTCCGTGCTTATTTGACAGCAGCTCCACACAAAAAAGAACCTTAACACCTATGAATTAAAGTTGAAAATATGTAGTTTGGAGGTCTGGGATCACGGGTAGATACAAATTCGCGGCCTATATTCGCCGACGTCCGTTTGAATTCGGGACGAACGGCAGTTGAAATTCGATTAATTCGATTTTCGGCAATGAGTCGGCGAGGCCGGGCGACGGAATAGTGTTACTCTCATATGAGTCACGTAAAAGTGGGGGGGAATGAAAGTATGTGTGCTCTAGTTGGCATATCCCGGTAGGAATATCTACTTATACCATCTCTTTTCCTGCCAATCTCAACCAGCCTATACTGTTCCCACTGTTGGGACACATACCTCCTCCCTGCTAGAGGGAGTAAGCAGTAATCCACCACGCGGGCCCAGTGCGGGTTGGTAGATGTCACATGTCTTCGAATTTTTGGTTCTAGGACATGCCGGACACAATGTAAAGTGCCTGACTGGGTTCGAACCAACTTACCGTTACCACGGGCCCACCACTCCTCTCTTCCGATTTATTCTTTAAAAATGGGACCGTGAAAACTTAGGTAAGTAAAGTGAGCTGTCATTCTACCTGATGCTAGGGATTGACACTATTGACGGCTCACTTCAAGCTCACTTCTCCTTAGTTTCCACGGTGAGATTTACACAGAATAGAACTGCTATTGTAGGTGTCGGGAAAGGCGACTTGGGACCGTTATACAGTGTGTCCGGACATGGACTAGCGATATTCTAAATACTTAAATATAAGCTATTTTAAAGTACTATTACACTATAGGCTTGGGTCCAATACACTTCCCCGCTATGTGGCAGCCATTTTGTTTTTTTTGTTGAAATATGCTCTATGCGAGTACAAAAAAAATCATATATCTCAAAGTTTTAGTCATACTGAGATAAAAATAGGCTTATTCGGAAGGCAATAATATTGTCTACCGTCTGCATTACAAAGCAATGTGTTCACAATTCCATAACTTTTGAAAAAAAATGTGAAAGTCGAAAAAAAAATCAAAAAATTATGCAATTCAACCAATAATGGTTAATTACTACAAAAACAACCCCGAGAACTTTTTTATTTTTTATACTAGATCGACAGTTTTTGAGCTACGCTACAATGCAACATAAAATTCACAACTGTATGTTTAATACTTTAAGAGTTATTGTTGTTTGAACATAGCGTATGCGCAAGCACAAAACGTCTTTGTTAACCGCCAGAGTGTCATTTATGGCATTCACTGTATTCCATCTGAGAGCAGGCGAGAAATACTGTTCGTTACTACCGTGAGTAAGCGAGATAGAACGTATTAGTCCACTACCTGAAACAAAATCAGTTTTAAGGACAAATTATTAGTTGGGTTAGTTTAGTTGTCCCTCGCCCTGCGTTGTGATCGCTATCGCTACTTTCACTTACCGTCCGTGCTGTTTACGTGCTGCGTTAGTGTTTTGTATTTAAAAGTGTGATAAAGTATGGCACAGCGTCAATATTCATCGCAACATATTGCTGACATACACTTTGTGTATGGCTTTTGCAATGGAAGTGCAAATTTGGCTGTACAAGAATATCGACGAAGGTACCCTAACAGGCCTACACCGAGTCGCCAAACTTTTATCGACGTGCATTCAAGATTAGCGGAAAGAGGTATTCAAAGAGCTGTTAATGAACGCAATCGCTTGGTATCGCCCGAAGATGAAGAAGAAGTGCTTAGACTAATAACCAATGATCCTAGACTAAGCGTTAGACGGATTTCAGTGCAACTTCGAATGTCTAAGTGGCATGTATGGAGAATTTTGAAAAGAGAAGGGTTACACCCTTATCATTTTCGACGGGTTCAAGACGTGATCGAACCAGATTTTGCTGCGAGATCTGTGTTTTGTTCGTGGATAAATAGAAATTTGAGACAGAACCGTAATTTTTTACAAAGAATACTGTGGACTGATGAAGCCAAATTTACAAGAGCTGGGATTACAAACCACAGAAACGACCATCTCTGGTGCTCCGCAAATCCAAGGGCGGTGCGCCCAAGCTCATTTTAACATGAATTCTCAGTAAATGTGTGGGCCGGCATAATCAACGATAGGCTGATAGGGCCATTGGAATTGCCACCTACATTAAACGGCGCTAGATTTTTAGAATTCTTACAGACACAGTTTGCGGACAGCCTCATGGACCTACCTCTATCATACCGTCGGCGTATGTGGTTCCAGCTCGATGGTGCACCCGCGCATTTTTCTCGAGCAGTGAGAGAATATTTAAATAATAATCTACAGCCGTGGATCGGTCGTGGTGGTGTAGTAGCGTGGCCGCCTCGCTCACCCGATTTGACACCCTTGGATTATTTTTTGTGGGGTCATATGAAACAAAAAGTATACGCTACAGTTCCAAATACCAGGGAAGAACTCGTCGCAAAAATTATGGCAGCCGCCGAAGAAATTAGATCCGATTTGGATTTAATTAGGCGCTCATCAACCCAGGTGGCACAGAGAGCCGTAGTGTGTCTACAAGCTGGAGGTGGCCACTTTGAGCAACTGCTTTAGATATTTTAATCTTCATTTAATATTGGAAAAAACATTAAATAAAATTCAATATGAATGTTATGTTTTTTTAATGATTTCCTGTTTAGGGTTCCGACAAAGGCCTTTTGTGCTTGCGCATACGCTATGTTCATACAACAATAACTCTTAAAGTATTAGACATACAGTTGTGAATTTTATGTTGTATTGTAGCTTAGCTCAAAAACTGTCGATCTAGTATAAAAAATAAAAAAGCTCTCGGGGTTGTTTTTGTAGTAATTAACAATTATTGGTTGAATTGCATAATTTTTTGTTTTTTTTTTCGACTTTCACATTTTTTTTCAAAAGTTATGGAATTGTGAACATATTGCTTTGTAGTGCAGACGGTAGACAATATTATTGCCTTTCGAATAAGCCTATTTTTATCTCAGTATGACTAAAACTTTGAGATATATGATTTTTTTTGTACTCGCATAGAGCATACTTCAACAAAAAAAACAAAATGGCTGCCACATAGCGGGGAAGTATATTGGACCTAAGCCTATAGTGTAATTGTACTTTAAAATAGCTTATATTTAAGTATTTAGAATATCGCTAGTCCATGTCCGGACACACTGTATAGATAGATGTTTGAGTTTTCTGTAACAGTAGGTAACAGTCTACTGCGTTGGTTTTGTGGTCGCAAGTGACTGCTAGGCGTTGGGTCCCAGGACTTCGATTCCCAGGTCGGGCAAAATGTTATTGTTTTTTTTTTTTTTTGTAAGTTTGCGGTGTCTTGCGCTTGATCTCTCTCCGGTAGCGTCGCGGTCGTATTGTTATCCCATAGTACTATGAGAGTGTACCTGTGTGAGTACAACGGATTACACTTGTGCACTATAATATCTCCCGCGTAAATGGCTAACGAGTCTGCGCTGAGATTGGCTGCCATGATCGAAGATCCGTCTGGAGGACTTATAATACCTACATTTTGGTTGATAACATTTCAGCCTTGCAAAGCGCCTTCCTGCCTCACAACTCACATGCATGTATCTAGAAACAGTTTCGGTGCATTCTACAATCAACTTGATAATCTAAACTAATATTATAAAAAGAAAAGAATAGATTTTTTGTGTATTTAGACAGATAGGTAGATAAACCATTTATTTGGCGCACACAAAAGACAGCACAACACAAAAGTACAATAAGATGATAACCAATTACATGAATTAAATAGATATAAAAACAAGGTGCCGATATAAAAACAAATAGAAAAACATACACATCGAAATAAAAATGACACTATGACAAATGCTAAATAACGTAAATACACAGTGCGGTGTGCGTCTCAAGGTTGTGCCAAATGGGAGTCCAGCTCAGCATGTGTCAGGCAAATATACCTGACGCTGATAATTGTTTGTTACGCTTTCACGCTAAAACGGCTGAATGGATTTGGATGAAATTTGGCATATGGGTAGACCATGACCTGGACTACTAATATGTAGAATACTTCTTATCTCGATATTCCCACGAAACCGCGGGACGAAGCTTAATTAACTTATAAACAGAGAAAGACAGATTGCAATGAAAAAAGTAGTATAATTTCAATACCTAAACCGCGCTTTGTGTGCGCAAAATTCATGAAATACGTGCACTTTATAAGCTTCCACGCGTGCGGCTTGTGGGTGAAATATACGCCGTGAGCCTACAACGTCCTGCGCGTCCAATATAATAATGGTTTCAGGATATTGATGTGGGGCTTCCGCGCTTATGCAGCGCTTCGCAAATATTCGCGGAAGCCCGTATTGACGATTTTCATGGCATTATGAGGAACAGAACAGCGTCAATAATGGGTAGGTAGCGCGGAAGCTCCAACAGCATCCTGAAAATTTTATCAGACAAATTGAACAGCCCCTTTATACAGATACGGAGGCACGTGCCAACGTGTGTTGGGACATGTCGTTTTTAGTTGCTTTCGTTTGTAAATGTTTACTAACATAGTTTTTGAGTTTTAAATTATTAATTTATTATTGTTAATATTACTAATACTATATGGATTTTGAGTACTTATAAATAACGTTAGGCTTCGTGGAATTTAAAAATGCCTTCATATACAGGATCAAATTAAATTAGCTAGCGAAACTAAACTAACCGTATGTAAAATTATATTGGTACTAGCTTCTGCACGCAGCTTCGCCCGCGTAAAACGTAACTTTCAACTATTATCCCAAGGGAACACATTACCGGGATAACAAGTATCCTATGTGTTAATCAGGAAATGGTCTACCTATGTGCAAATTTTCATCCAAATCAGTTGAACGGCTTACACGTGATTGAGAAACATCCAAACATCTTCACAAACTTGCACATTTATAATATTAGAATTGTATACAAGGTAGTTTGTGTCAATAAACTTATTTTTATTTTATTATTTATTATTATTAAATACTCCGCAAACGTGCTGGGTATCGATATCCAAACAAAATAAAACAAAAAGCAAATTAATTTGATGAAGAAAGAATTTTTGTGGGTCTTATCAGTTTAAAAAAATCTGTTTTTTTTTTGTGTATAAACTTCACAGACGTGATGGGTATTGATCGATGTCTAAATACGATCAAACATAAGAAAACAGATTATCTCAAATCATACTTCTAGTAACAAAACTACCAGTAGTCGTTGACCACCAAAAAAACATCAAAATATGTGTTTATTATTATTTTATTTTGTCATGTTGTCACCAAAATGAAACCTATGTCATGGTTCGTTGCATTACGAGTATTCACGTCTGGAGTATATTCTCCGGAAATCTGCCACAGTTCACGTGCACCTGTTAAAAATAAACTGTTCCACTGAACTCCGGGTAATGGTGTCTACGTGAACAGTGGCATAGCACACATGGGACCGTACGTGGAATAAAAAAAAGTCAGAAGGCCAGTTACGTATCAAAAATCTGTCTAGCCTTTTTGCCAACTATGTTGGGGTCGGCTTTTAGTCGCATCGGTTTTCAGACTTTTGGGCTTCGGACTACCCGTAACGACTGTCATAGATCTACGAATGACAGCCGGGACCAACGGCTTAAAATATGCTTTTCGTGATATCGAGATTTTGGTCGGAGTCGGGTTTTAGTTTTTAACTTTTTTTATTGCAAGACGGGATGGATAAGTGCAAAATATGTGTTCTTTGCACATTATATCATGTTCAGGTACCCGTACCACATAACGCGATTTTGTACTTGCCATATTTAAAGGTATGTCTGGCACCGGGGTTAAACAAACATCAACTAAACAACTATAGTGCTATTCTGTAAAAATGTCACCGTGATAACTCGGGTGAAGTGTGAGCTTAAAGTGAGCAGTCATTAGTGTTAATCCCTAGCATCGGATGGAATGACAGCTTACTTCACTTAACTTCTCACCGTGAGATTCTAACAGAATCGACCGGCTGTACAATCTTTATAATACACTAGCTTCTGCCCGCGTCTTTGTCCGAGAGAAATTTCTTGTTTTACCCCATGACATGGGACTCAAACATGACTGTCAAAATGTGGGTATGATATAGATCAGATACACCTCTGCCTAACCTAAACTATCCTACTAATATTATAAATGTGAAATTTTGTGAAGATGTTTGGATGTTTGTTACTCGATCACGTGTTAGCCGTTGAACTGATTTGGATGGAAATTGGCACATAGATAGACTATTTCCTGGATTAACACAGAGGATACTTTTTATCACGGGAATATGTTCCTTTGGGATAATAGTTGAAAGTTACTTTTTATGCGGGCGAAGCCGCTGGCAGAATCTAGTTGGATATAAATATTTGACCGATTTTTTGTAAACAGACTGGTAACATTTATGATATAGGTACAGTCATCAAAGGAGATAAGTAACCAGGGTCGTCGGATATAGTTGAAGTTTAGTAAGAAATCGATGGATGCTTTCGATTGAAATTTAATTTAATTAATAGAATAAAACAGTTCATATATCCAGTTAAATTTCATTCAAAAACATACATCGGTTTCTTACTAAACTTCAACTAAATCCGATGAGCCTGGTTACTTATCTCTTATCTCTTTTGGTACATGCGACAGCATATCAAGCTGTAGGTACATTTCCAGTATAAGCTGATTCTTCATTGTACAAAAATGTGAGGTTAGTTAAAACTGGAAATGCTTGATACGGTCGTGTGTACGAAATGTAATTTATTGACGTATTGTCGTCTCCACCTTGTTAAAGAAGAAAAAAAAATGGCAACAAGCTTCGATAAAGTGGAATTTACACAAAGTACCTTTGTACTCAAATTATTACTATGTCATATCCATATGTTTTATACTGTGTGTACATAAATAATAAAATAAATAAATAAAAGTATAAAATGGGCCTTCTGTTCCCGTATTTCATTATGTAAATCAACATTAAACAGAGACAGATAAAAGCTTCGGCGCCAGAAGATGACGTATTAGTACGATTAGGGTAACGATTAGGTACCTACCTACCTACTGAGTAAAAACTCGGCTCCGATGATACGATACAGAGCTAACGATCGAGACATACGAGCATGTATGAACGAATGGAGTCGTAAAGAGTTAAGTGCAGTATCTATTAGCCGAAGTGGTAAATAAATTATTTGTTATTTTTATATGTTTTCGATTGATGGACACATTTGCTTAGTATGTCATGTGGGATGCACATGATATACCAAGCAAATGTGTCATATTCTTTAATTAACGTAGTCAAGCATAACGGGAAGCCGAGAGTCACTTGTACTCCCCGTCATTGGGATATTTTTTTTTCTACCGGATCATGACTGGAAACCTTCTGGAGACGGAGATATTAAAGGTCAAAATTCCAACCTTTATGTTTTTTTACGAAAACAAGTTTTTAATGTTATAATACCTATTTTAATACCCCCACCACCCCTGTACCGTTGCATGCATCCATAAGCACAATGTTTTGCGTACGTTACATTGCGCACTACCGCAAACAACAAATCTTCAAACCAAAAATAAAAGTCGTTTCCCAGCAATTATTTTTATGCAATTTTACTTAGTTTGGTGCACAGAATGCATAGTTAACGGCTATGTGATGTGTCTTTTTATACCCTCTAGGCAAGGATCATTTGGCGCGTAGCGCAAATCAGAACTAACGCCTTCTTTTCACAAAACAGCTGCACAAATGTTTACCAACAGCGTCCCCAGTCAACGTCATTTTTAAAAGCGCTAAATCCTTGTAATAATGTATGTCCTACGCTGCCACTGTCATTTATAGATCTGAGAATTTATAGAACTGAAAATATCGATACTTTTCTTTATAAAATTAAGTTTGTTCAAAGCAGCTAAAACTCTCGTATTATGACAAAATATGTTTCTTTTCCACTTATCAATTCTGCAATTTATTTTAGCCACAATCATCCGCGCTTCAAAATAGTCCAAAAAATCACCAAAGGGGTCAAGCCGTAGCGAATCAGTTTAATCTAAATCAAAATAATAATAACGAAAAGGCAAGCGGAATATAAAGTGATATTATAACAAAATAACAATTAGCAGCCCTTCATCGATCGCCGCAAGAGGGCGCCACTGTTACAAATATTAGTTTTAAACTCTATTGTGTAGACCTACCCTAACGTTGCGCTAGGGTGGCCATTATTATAGAGGGTGATTTATTCAATCTTCGAATAGAATTTTGAATTGTTTAAAAAGGTATGTTTATTTGTTTTGTTCAAAAAGGTTACAGACGTTGAATTAAAAATGCTGTTTAGCATAGATAGAGGTAAATAGTTTGAACCTGTTCAAACTAACCATTGGCGTTATGCTAACGACGTGGATTACAACCAAAAAAAATATTCTGTTATATTGTTAAACAAATGTTGTAGAGATGGGTAGAGAAGCAGAAATACTAAATACTAGAAACAAACACAATATCTAGTTGTAACTCACAAGGATAAAAAAAATAGTGGCTCGTTTAGATGCGAATGTATACGGTTTTTAAACTTCAAAGCCACGTTCAAGACCTAAGTCTTAATAAATTCAAACAATTTATGTTTAAAACGCTAATTTATGCTTGAAAGCCAACTAGACGGTTTAGAGATATATTAAAGGCAAAAGGGATTGAACTTATAATTTACAGAAATATCATTCATCATCATTAATTAATACATTATTCATTAATTATTTCATTCATCGTCATACGTACATAATTAAAAATTTATAGTAGGTATTCGGGTAGCCACTATACAGTCCATATACCAGAGAAATCTAAATAGTCCAACAGGTACACATTTTAGGACGAAAGAAAATAACACAAACCGACGATTCTTCTAGCCAACCGCGCCATCCCTCAAAATTAACATTTCATTCCAAAATCTGAACAACAAAGTTCCCAATTAAAACATATCAACCACAGTACATTTAACCCCATAAAATATGGTAACCACCTAATTCAAGGGTCCCTTCAGACCAACACAATGGGTATTATCCGCTGGCCCCATGGACCCCATACACCTGGCAAGCGCGTGCCCTTTATTTATAAGCTGCCATAAATTGAGAAACGTTTTGTAGAGATAAAAAAATATTGCTAAAAAAGTTAACCGAAAATATTTGTTGAGAGCCAGGTTTTTTGGCATAATTCGTGGTTACGCTGTTTTAAGTTAATAGTTTTGATGGACAAATTCGAACTACAGCTAGGCGATTCGGGTTAGTACTTATCCCCCGTTCTTGTTTCACCCCGAAAGCTTTAATAAAAATATAGTTTAATAAGTAAGTAGATATCTAGCTATTTTCCTAAGAAATAGTTTTTTCTATAAATATTTAAGAAATCTATGATATTTTATAATTGTGAAGAAACTAATTGTAAATTTGACGAAAGCTGTCATAATGTAGTATATGTGGGAGTAAAAATAGATGGAATAAAACTAATGAGTAAATTATATCATATTTTATAATTATTATTATTAGAATAACACAGTGGCTTATTATTTCCACAAAGAAATGATGTAGCAATATAACATTATTACAGCAAAACAATATAGAGTTTCAATTTCAATCATTACATATTTATTAAGAGCTATTAAAATAAAACATACCTGACCGTTCAGAATTGTCCTGCTGAGTCTATAGTCGAACCAAGTCTGACCGGTCGAGACACTTGCGCGCTCTTTTATACTGGCTTGCTTGTCAGTGGGTGGGGGCGAGTAGTCAACCGAACAACTTATTGAACCGGAAGTTACTCGAAAAATTACGTTAATATTTTTAAATAAAATAAAAGTAACGTTTCTCCCACACGGCCATTCTGACGAGCAGCCATTATGGCTCGTGAATATCAATTAAATTACATGGCTCTTATGGTTAATCATCCATTGGATCACAATAACATAATTTCTAATATAATTATAATTTATAATTCAGATACAAAATCATAATAAGATGGCCTCGGTAAAAGCCTTACATAAAGGCACAGCCTGGAAATGTGAAAAAAAATGATTGCCTCGGTAAAAAGCCTTATCTAAGGCGCGGCATAAAACACGTCAAAACATTGCCTCGGTAAAAAGCCTTATCGAAGGCGCGGCATAAATAATATGGCCTCGGTAAACAGTCCCTTAAGGACACGGCCGAATATAGCATACTCATTACCAAGCACTCATCCAACACCTGGCCAGTATGTAATGGATTCGTACTAGACAATAAGTTACTAATCTCCAGAATCTAGTGATTCTGTGAGCTCAGTTCCCAAATCAGGAGAAACAAGTCTCAGATTTTCATGAGAAACATACAAATCATTTCCAGTATTATGAACTTTTACAGTGTATCGTTCGTTATCATGAATATTAGTTATAACGCAAGGACCTTTATACTTACTGTCAAGTTTCATAATAGCGCGTGGATTTTGCTTTATTAAAACAATATCACCGAGTTTAAACGGGACAATTTTGGCTTTGTTTTTGTCAAACTGATTTTTTTGTATCACCGCCCGTTCGTCTATGCGACGTTTTGCTACTTCTCGACAAGCATCAAGGTCCAAGCGTTCAATATCATTTACAAGAGCAGAAATGGCTGGAGGCGACCGATTGCAACCCATGAGAAGCTGAAAGGGAGTTTGTCCAGTGGTTTTATTAAACGTGCAATTGATTGCAAGTTGGACTTCCCCGACAGCATCCTTCCAGCTTCTCCGGGTAGTATTCTCGACTACCGTGAAACAGTCAGTTAGGACTTTCATTAGTCTTTCGACCTGGCCATTTGCACGACTGACACCAGTTGCGATAAAGTGTAATTCGATAGACCAGTTTTGGCAAAAGTTTCGCAGTTCTTTTCCTGTGTACGACGCCGCTTGATCACAAATTATTCTTTTGGGGGTTCCAAAAGTACAGACCAGATCTTTAAGACAGTTTACAGTAGCATTTGCAGTAAGGTTAGTCACAGGTTTTAAAAAACAATACTTAGAAAAGGCATCAATAAAAACTACGGCATATTGTTTTTTGAGTTTGTTACCAGTTAGTTTGCCTGTGGTATCCATATGTACAGTATGAAAAGGTACAGGTACTTTATCAATAGGATGCAGGGTAACTTGACGAGAACCAGATTGGCTCTTGTTAATTTTACAAGTGAGACAATTTTCAACATATCTACGAACATTTCTGGACATGTTTGGAAACCAAAACTGTTCACGTATTTTTTCTAAGGTTTTCTCCCAGCCTAAGTGTTTAAGAGAGTCATGGTATAACTGAATTATGTGCCATCTATAAGATTTGGGAACAAATAAAGATTTCTTCGTTTTGTTATCTTTTGTGCTATAAATTCGATACAGTAAGTTATTAAAGATTTCGTAACTAGAAGCTAAATTTTTATCTATAGTGGAATTTTGAATGGAATCTATCAAATTCCTGGTTTCCAAGTCATTCTGCTGTTCAGTTTCTAACCAATCACTATAATTTAAAACGTGATTTATGTTGAGAATTGCAGGGTTTCTACTGAGAAAATCTACATGAGGTATGCGCTCTCCTTTTCGATATTCAATTTCAAAGTCGAATGATTGTAAGTATGCCCACCATCGATGAACACGGGGCAAAAGCTCTTTTTTATTCCTAGATGCTTTTAGCGAATTACAATCCGTCACGAGCTTAAAACTTCTGCCGAACAGGTAGTGCCTGAAATGTTTTATGGCTTTAACAACTGCCAAAGTTTCAAGCTCGTACGAATGGTACCGTTTTTCGGTGTCGGTGGTGCGCATACTGAAGTACTCTACGACTTTAAGCTGAGTATCGTGTTTTTGAAACAACACAGCGCCAAAACCAGAGGAACTGGCATCAGTATGAAGTTCAATAGATTTAGTTGGATCGAATAAAGACAACGTTGGTTCCGAAGAGAGATGCTGAATAATTTTTTCTCTTGCTGAATCATGGTTTGATGTCCAGCTCCACTTGGTATTGGTTCTAGTTAAATCATATAAGGGGCTCATCGTTTGAGAAAAGTTTGGTATAAATTTTCTAAAATACCCCGCAAGGCCGCAAAATTGGCGTACCTGTTTCGCTGTCTGAGGGACAGGAGATTTTATAAGTGCTTGTACTTTCCCAGGACTAGGTCTAACAGTCCCATTAGAAATTATTCGACCTAAATATTCAATTTCTGTTTTGAGAAATTTACATTTTTTTATATTTAAGGAAAAGCCAGCACATTTTAAAGAATCAAGAACTTTTCTCAAATTATCAAGACCTTCATGTACCGAGTTGGAGAAGATAATCACATCATCGATATAGATCAACACGAACACATCAACATACATTTTTAGAGCCGCATTGATGGCCCTCTGAAAAACTGATGGTGCACTACACAATCCAAAAGGCATACGTAAAAACTCGTATTGCCCATCAGGTGTGACAAATGCAGTCTTTTCAGTGGAGTTAGGAGCTATAGGTATTTGATGAAAGCCTGCAGCCATATCAAGCACTGTGAAGAATTTGGCATTCACGAGTTTACCAATATGGTCATCGATTAGTGGGAGAGGGTAATGATCTCTTACAGTATTACTATTAAGTTCTCTGTAGTCAACACATAGCCTTTCGCTACCATCTTTTTTTTTGACCAACAGAATAGGACTTGAAAAAGGGGAGTTACTATCACGAATGATTCCATTGTCTCTTAAATCCTGTATAATCTTTTTTACATTCTCTCGCTCGATGGGGGCAAGCCGATATGGGCGTCTTTGAACGGTTTTATCTGGGTTCTTTAATTTAATAGTTAGTTCTCCTGTATTTATTTGTGTTACAGAATTCCCCGATGTGAAAAGATCTAAATACGATTTTAATAAATTAAGTAAGTGATCTCTTGAAATTGAATCAACATCAGTATCAATACAGGTTTCTAAATCAATTTTTTCAACAAAATTAATGTTATAAGAGGTTTTAGAGATTTTGGTTTCATAATTAGATAACACTACTTGTATGCCAGGAATGTCAAAAAGATTCTGACCCAAAAGAATGTCATACTGAATATAGTGATCGGGAACCAAAACAAGCTCCAGCTCCAAATTCAGGCCATCAATACAGACTCGACTAGTTTTGATACGAGTAGAACAAAATGAATTTTCTCCAACTCCGCGTAACATTGTAGTTTTAAAAGATATTTTGCCACTAGTGCAATCCCCAATACTTTCACGCATTAATGAGCATTCAGCGCCGCTGTCTATAAGACAGGAAAAGTCGCGATCATCGATTTTGGCAATCGTGGAACGGTTGTTAGCGACTGTTAAAGAATTAACTGATTTTTCAGATTTCGGTTTTGAATTTAAGCGTTTAAAGCAATTTTCAAACTTATGACCCGACTTTTGACAAAAGGTACATACTACGCGAGTTTTAGGGGTGACACCAGTTGACATATCCTTAGTTTGGTCATTTTTACTGGGGTCCTTATGCGATTGATTAGTGGTGATACTAGTAGTATCTGTATCCTTACGGTTACGACAGTCTCTTTGCAAATGACCCACCTTAAAGCATTTTTGACAACGCCTAAACTTATAATCTTGCGAGTTATATTTGGTCTTTTTAGCAGGAATATTGTGATCAGCGGAATCATGAACTGGATGTTTACGTTTATAAGAATTTAGATTTTGTATCAATTTAGGCAACGTTTTAGGCGTCAATCGTAACAAATCTGATCTAATATGAAAGTCCAACACACCTGATATCACGGCGTCCACCAAATGCAGCTCGGTCACCTTAACGCCAACAACCTTTTTCGCAAGCTCCCATTTACGAGATGCGTACTCAGCTAAGCTGTTAGCCTTGTCGCTTGTATACTCCATGAAGGCGATTAAATCATCGTAGTATCGGGTTTCATCTGCAAAAGTTTGGACGAGGTTAGATTTGATATCTTCCCAATTCGTCAGCGTGGTATAGTTGCGACGGGCCCAATCAGCGGCACGTCCTTTTAAGTTTTTCCTGGCAAGGTTCACAATTTCACGCTCGTTAAGTTGATATTCAGACTTCAAATCATCGACATGACGACACCAAACTTGAATGGTATCTGTGCGATCATCGGGATCAAAAGAGGGTAGATAGATATTATCTAAATTTCTTGTACGTGGCAATGGATGTAAAACTTCTGACGTAGGGGCAGTATTTGTAGCCTGAAGAAATGTACTCATCATTTCCTTCATCATAGATTTCATAAAGTCAATAGAAACAAGGTTACCGCCCTGATTTTCTGGTACTGCAGTAGTCGAGTTTGACAGAGGACTATTCCTACTGGTGCTGGGATCAGGTTGATTGTCCAAGTTTTCTTGCAGCCGCTGCCATCTATTCCGTGCGCCGAGGATCGGAGATGCCAATTCTTTGTTGGAAGCGGCATCCAGGGTTTCAGGTACCTTGGCAGAATCGTTGTGCTCGTAATTTGACATCGTTCTGACCCTCAAACAAACAAAATAAAAACGTGTTAATATATGGGCACTCGATCCCGCTTCTGATGTGGGAGTAAAAATAGATGGAATAAAACTAATGAGTAAATTATATCATATTTTATAATTATTATTATTAGAATAACACAGTGGCTTATTATTTCCACAAAGAAATGATGTAGCAATATAACATTATTACAGCAAAACAATATAGAGTTTCAATTTCAATCATTACATATTTATTAAGAGCTATTAAAATAAAACATACCTGACCGTTCAGAATTGTCCTGCTGAGTCTATAGTCGAACCAAGTCTGACCGGTCGAGACACTTGCGCGCTCTTTTAAACTGGCTTGCTTGTCAGTGGGTGGGGGCGAGTAGTCAACCGAACAACTTATTGAACCGGAAGTTACTCGAAAAATTACGTTAATATTTTTAAATAAAATAAAAGTAACGTTTCTCCCACATATATTTTGATCTTAATAATCGTTTAGTACTTATTTATTATCCCGTACCACCTCGATTTCGTCTGAAAAAACGGGATTATAAAGTAAATTGTCCAATTAGTAGATTCAACGCCCTCACCCGCTCCTCTCTATTCAATAAAACCCATGTGTGTACCCTCTCTGAAAATCTTCATACTTACTAAGGTCTTATTTATATATGTATATCATGTCACCTTTGTCAAAATTTTAACTTTTTTAGCTCATTAAACAATTAGTGAATGCACGTACTGCTAATAAAACTCCTAGCGACTACACCTTTTTTTTTTCTTGTAACCTATTATGTCTATCTGTGGAAAGCGTTGTGGCTTATATTATCACTAACATTGTTTTTTTGTTAAAATTAGTTGTAAGTTCTTATAATGTACCTAACTGTTTTCTGTTCCTTTAAATTAAAAAAAAAAATACTTTTTGGATGGAAACAAGAACGGCGGGAATAGTTGGTACTAACCCAGGAATTCTTACTAACAAACTGTGAATGTGAAACTAACAAAACTAAGAAACTGTGTTCATCATATCCTCAAGCGGACCAAGCAGTCCCACTACTACCTTTCTGACTGACTCTATTATATTTCCTACTCTTGTTTGTTCTTATACAGTGTGAAAAGGCGCGCAAATTGTTAACTCACAAGCAGTGAAATTTTTCATCTTTAAATAAAAGGTTCCGTCAATGTCGAATCATTTATTTCAATTACACACATGAAAGGCACTTCGCAACATCAAAATATAGAAGAAAATAGAATTGATTCTAGTTGCCGCTTCCAAAAGATAGTTGTAAGGAGACAAATGGGAAAGAAACTCCATAATTACTCTTTCAAAATGTTTTATAATATTTTGTATAAATAAATACAAAAACAAAGGATATTTATATTATAAATATATTTTGCATACACAAATTTTATGTGGACACGATGTACAGACGCCAGCACATCAAGCTACTACAATCTGTCAAAGTTCTTTAATACATTTTCAACTTTATCGCTAAAAAATTAGGTTCAAAGTTGATTGGGAAAATTGGACAGTTTCGGGTAGCTTGATATGCTGGTGTCTGTACATAGGTATACCGTATAGGCCATACATCTTGACCGTGGAATTGCACTTTTCTATGAAACAGCAAATTTAAAAAAAATAACCGATGCACAATTTCTACACCGGGTTCTACAATAATGTGCTAAATTAATGCTAACAGATTGCACTTCGATGTTTCATTACTCTGTCTTTATTATAGTCTATAGACGTATATTACAGACGCCAGCACATCAAGTTACCCGAAACTGTAAAATTCTACCAATCAACTTTGAACCTTATGCTTTAGTGACAAAGATGAAAATCTTTTAAGGAAATTTGACAGATTGCAGTAGCTTGATGTGCTGGCGTCTGTACAACGAAAACGATATACAGATGGTTTAGCCCTTTGCAACCGGGAGTAAAAAAACTAGCTTAAAACAGTAAAAACTTAGTAACTACTAACAATAACTTCACTTGGAAAGTGTTCAGAGGTCCTGGAAAAAATACTGAAAAAAATCTCATGCAAGCTGGTCTTCAGCAGTCAGACATACGTACATACGTGAGGTTCAGGAATAATGTGCTAGGCGCACTATCATGATTATATTATATGTGCGTAGGCACCGGGATTAAAAAACGCAGCCATCCCTCATCCGCGTTTCAACGAACTGGCAGGACGAAACGCCGATTGCGTCCGCTAAAGTTGTATACATTTTTGCTAAGATTTTTTTAAAGTCGAAACTCACGATCACTTTAACTCGGTTGGAAAGGGTTAAGATAGGATATAGGCATTGAGCTGCAAAGCACGTAAAAAAGAAAGCGATTTTGAAACATTTGTGATTTGTGTATACAAGAACCCAGAAATAAACTATAGTATAACATTTGTAATTGACAGGCACAGTCACAAAGACCAATTATAATTTAGTATCGGATATCAAAAGGAATCAGATACCGCGTGTTACTGTACAAATTGCCCTGATTTCACCGCTTGACGAGCGAGGTGGTACTGTGAGATGAGATGAGCGAGAAATGAGTGGGTGTGACTGAGCGAGGCGAACGCTACAACATTGGAACACAGTAAGATATATTTCTTTTAGGTAAAGCCATTAGTAAGTCGTTGCAATGTAACTCTTACCTCGTTGTAATAAAGTATAAATTAGAATGATACTGTGAGTTTGATACGACTATTGGCAATCATACTAATTACAAGAAGAGTCCTAAGGTTTTAATTCACTGCATACAACTACATATAATGCTGAATTTAAGCACGGAACTGTCAAAATGGCTATTGCAACTCCTAATGTGTTACGCAGCGACATCGATTGTGAGTTAAGACTTATATTTCGCAAACAATTCCATATTTTTATAGACTGCTGCAAAGTCGATACGGATATCAACAATCGCCATTATCATGAATCTAGTCAATATTAAGTCATAATAAGATGATTTATCCTCTCTCACTGGAGCTAAAGCTTTGCTTTCCTAAGAAAGCGCTTCCGTCATATTATAACGGCCGTCATGAAAAGCTGTCGCTTTCACCAGTCGGTGGGTGTCAAAAACGCTCTGTATTTGGACAGCCGTTATTGCGTGAACGCTCACCGCTTGCTTAGGAAATCAAAGCTTTAGCGAGAAATGAGCCTGTAACACCTCATCCTTATATGTAGTAACACAATACAATGTTTTTGTTCGAGTAAAATTAGCCGACAAATGTGTGTGAACCGTTTATACGCCTTAAATCTTTTGTTTTTAAAAGAAAACACGTGTTTTCGTGTGAACATTTGTATTGCTGTTTTTATTTGAGTAAATACTGCTTGAGTGACATCCCTGAAATGTGGGCTTTATACTTTCTTTCAACGTTGATATTGCTACAGCTAATTGATGTTTGTTAAGCCACTGTGGTGTGGAGGTAAAAGCTGTGTCCAATTTAGCCTTTTAATAAAATTATTGCGACCCGCCCCTGTTTTGCACGGTTTTTACTTGACAAAACATCGAGACTTCCTTATTATGTGTAAGTTTCAGAGCTGCCAAGGACCATCATCTATTCATCTGCCTAGCCTTTTCCCAACTATGTTGGGGTTGGCTTCCAGTCTAACCGGATGCAGCTGAATACCTTTATTTTACATGGAGCGACTGCCTATCTGACCTCCACAACCCAGTTACTCGGTAATACGATACCCCTTGTTAAGACTGGTTGTCAGACTTTCAGGCTCCTGACTACCCGTAACAACTGTCAAAGATCCACGAATGACAGCCGGGACCAACGGCTTAACGTGCCTTCCGAGGCACGGAGGGGTCTTGGTATATGAAGATGGTCACCCATCCACGGACCAACCGCGGCTAGCTTAGCTTAATCTGATCGATCGACCTGTGCGGCTCTTATTACTTAGCCACAAGCCCCTCACACGAAAAGCGACTTTAATTTACATTATTATGATTATAGATATACTCTAACTCTAAGGGCCAGCGCAGACGACGGACAATTGTCCGCGGACTTTTTTGTCCGCCAATATAGAGCGCTTAGAACTGCATCAAGTAACGCACACGAGGCGGACTTTTTGTCCGTGGTATTTTTAGTCCCTCGTGTGCGTTACTTCATGCAGTTGTAAGCGCTCTATTTTGGCGGACGAAAAAGTCCACGGACAAAATAATGTCCGTCGTCTGCGCTGGCTCATACTCGTGCAAATATGTAATTATGTCATATGTCTAGTAAAAGTCTTAGAGCACCGATTCAAAAACACTTGAGTCAATGGCACCTTAGCTATTCCACTTACGGCACCAAAACAATGTTTTGTTTTTTGTTAAGTACCGTTCGGTGGAACTGTGTAACAATTTCGAAAAACCTAGATTTAACTAGATTACAATTTGTAATCTTAACAGTAGTCTCTAAATGAATATTTCGCAGTCTTCTGGCATTACAAATGATATACAAAGTTATAATTATCCCGTCTCCACCGGTTAGCTGCGTCCGACCCACGTCTGTCAGTCCTCATAATGCGAAGCGTGAAGATATTGGTAGTGACTTGTTTCAATGTTGGTGTTAATCTTGATACCAACTTTATAACGTTGCAACGTAAGGATTCCTTGCTTGGTTATACAGCTGCATAAAGTAATTAACTGCTGCGGTGAGTCCATTGATGGCTCCCCATTTGTTCAAATTGAGGGGAGCGTTGCCTTGGAGAGTATGTGAAACCTTCGGCCACGACTGCGGGCTGTCAAATGTATCTATTACGGTCGTTACGGATTGTCGAAAGCCTAAAAGTCTGATAGGATAATTGCGTAACACTCTCAGTAGAAATAGCTTTCATATTGTCAGTTCATTAACATTAATTGCGTTATTTACAGGTACATTCGCCGCACCCCCGATTTGTATCAGACCGCCATATACACAGGCCTGCAAAACTAAGTATCACACTTTTAAAATTGGAATAACTTTTTAAGTACACAAGATATACTTTCGAAATAAAAAGGACTCGAAAAAGAGTGTGAGAGAGACAATACCAGTTATTAAAAATTAAATAACATGTGAAACATACTTATTAATTTTTGACACTAAGCTAAAAATGGCTATTTTCATTGTTTTATTTTTTTACTTACCCATCGTACTGATCGTACAACTATTAAATTAATTCAACAACGATTCGAAATAAAGAAAAAAACAGTAGAGTGGTGTCATAGCACCCCTTATTTTCGCTTTTGCAGACTTGGCGAATGAGAGCCAAGAAGTGAAATAATGCAGAATATTAGGATGCTTGCATAAATAAGCGGGTTTTCGGGCCTGACTCCCGGAACAAATTTCTGCAGGTTGATCTTCGGAAGGAAACTGTTACATGTTTTACCTGTTTCTTTATATGTGAGCGCACAAATGTGGGACTATTTCACCCGCACCGATCGGTACCGACTTCTCTTTACCGGGAACCCGCTTATTTATAATATGCAAGAACCCTCACGTGCGATAAGGGACTTCGTTCCAAAATCAACACTTATGCATCTACCTAAGTCTGCACTTCAGAAAACACAACTTTTCAGGTCATGTAGTAAAGTGAAATTACAATCTATGCTACGCCAAACAAGCGTCATCATTAGTTTTTGCTAATTGTGCAGTCTCGTGTTCAACAACTGCGCGAAGATATTAAAGTAGTAAAACACGTTACTCCCTTATCTCGAACACAGTCGGTTATACGCTGACAGCTGTCATTATTCATACTACGAGTTGCGCTTGCGACGCATAAAAGGTATGCAATCTACAACGCCATGTTCATGTTCGTTTAGCAAGGCTTGATGATGGCCGAGGAGCGATCGCAAAAACATTTTAGCAGAGAATAAATAATTTGTTCATGAAAAATGACAGATTGTAGTAGCTTGATGTGCTGGCGTCTGTACGTCTATAGAACACCCACATTTCGAAAAGTATGTTTAGGTCCCCTGTAATACCCAGAAATTCAGACTCCGAACTGCTATTGAGAAATTCCAGATAGAAAAACCCAATAACAACTTACCAGACCCGGAAATCGAACCCAGGACCTCATGCTCAACAGTAGCACTTGCGGCGACTAGACCAACGAGGCAGTCAAGTAAAGGTCGAGGCAGTAAATGAAATGAATCCCTCATAATTAAAGAAAGAAGACAACGCTTTTGCCGTCTGACCGTACTTCAGAAACATTTATTACCTTTGTTTGTATCATTGCATTCCGCTTATCAAACATTGGTTATTGCATCTTCATTTAGGACTGCAATACAAAACCTACCTTACACTTAACAAGATACAGTCGTATTTCAGTTGTGTTTGTTTTATTTATACATTGGCCTGTTAGTAAAACGATTTAGTGGCCCCGCCCCTGAAGTTTTAATCGCGGCAATCATAAATATTGTGTTTTGACACAGTATAGTTTAGACGAGTAGATCAAAAAATGGCACTTTTCATTTTAAAACGCATTTCATATTAAAAACTGTGGTGGCCCAGTAGTAACCGAGGCGACTTACGAGTTGTAGGTCGTAGGTTCGAACCACAAAGATCTGTTGTTCGAACCCAGACAGGCGCTTTACTTTGCGTAAATTAATTCATCACAACAGCCGGTCGATTCTGGAAAAATCTCACCGTGATAACTAAGGTGAAGTGAGCTTAGAGTGAGCTGTGAGTCATGCTGATGCTAGGGATTAACACTATTGGCGACTCACCCCACGCTCACTTCACCCAAGTTTTCACGGTGAGATGGTTACAAAATCGCACGACTGCTCTCAAAACGGTGAAGGAAAACATCGTGAAGAGACCGGCATGCCCTTGAACCAAAAATACGAGTATATGACATCTACCAACCCGCATTAGGCCTGCGTGGTGGATTACGGCCCACTCCCTCTCACAAAGAGGAGGCCTGTGTACCTTTATAGGTTGATTATACATTAAAACGACATTAAAGCGTCCACGACTTACAAGTCGTAGGTCGTGGGTTCGAACCCAAGCACTTTACTTTGAGTAAATAATTTCATCACCACTGACGACAAGTTTCTTTTTAACTTCCTGGACCTTTTTCACAATTGGTCGCAGTAACTGAGCTATGGTATTCCGACCAAACGGGCTATATTGGGCTAGGTTTGGGACCTCGAGCCGAAAGTACTCGCGTCATTGTATCGGTGGCGCGAGGAAGCGAGGGCGCGGGGAGAGCGATCGATGCAGCGACACATGGAGCTGCGTCGATCTCAGCTCCGCGGGGTCCTAGTGGCAGAATAGCCAGACAGGCTTTCACGCCCTACCGTCTGCCTCGTCACCATTGAGGCGGTCCGGCCGGTACTCGAGCGCTAGCTCAGGAGGAGGCATGGCTCCCTGTCGTTTCAAGTGCTCTCGGGGCAGGGTTGCTTCGGGAAGTACCTGTGTCGCATAAATAGGGAGCCAGACGCCCGGAGTCACTACTACGTCGACCGCCGGGAAGACACGGCGCAGCATACGCTGGCAGAGTGTGCCGCTTCGGAGGAGCCGCGCCGTGCCCTCATCTCAGGAGTAGGCAGCCACCTGTCGCTGCCAGCCGTAGTCGACTCGATTGTCGGCAGCTAAGAGTCCTGAGACGCAGTGGTTTCCTTCTGCGAAACAGTTGTCTTGCAGAAGGACAGCGCAAAGGGGGAGGGAGATCTCGTCCACTCACCCGGCCCACAGCAGGCGCACCAGGCGTCGGTGGAGGGAGGACAACGCCTTCTTCCAGCCACCCTAAATGGGTCCAAGGGCGACGGACTTAGGGGCGTCCATCGCTCCTCACACATCAGGGCCCGTGGCGGCGGCACGTAATGTTCCACGCGCACCCCTCTTAGACGTCGCGAGGGGAGTCAAACACCTCACTCCCCCCCTGACCCGAGGAGGCCAGCAGTAGCAGGCTGGCACCAGTCGGGGGTTGCGGAAGGATTGATTATTGAACGTTCCCGCGAACCCGTAGGTGTGAGATGGAACACCGGGATGGTAAAAAAGTTAGAACTGTGGCAACCACGGGCGAGCCGAGATGATCGTAGTAGCTAAGCTAGGGCATACGTATTTAATTTGTATTAAATCCCAAGTGATTTCTCTGACTCTGACATATTATTTCACCGTTTCCTCGATCGCAAAGATAAATCACTTCATTCCAAAAACATTATTTGGGCCATTATTAATACGCCAGAAACAGGTGGAAAAGAAAGATTTGGAATGAGAAATGTTTTGCAGGATGAAAATATGATAAACCAATAAACAACGATGAAAGAAATGAATGTCAATATTATTGGGAGATCTCTCGAATGCTTAGTATTTATGTTTCTTTGTTCTAACGGGGTGAGCAAATCGGTGAGTAGGTAACGGATACAAATAAATTGAACATGATTTTTGTTGCTGTGTCGGATATCTATATATAAATAAATTATATACTAATAATAAAGCTGAAGAGTTTGTTTATTTGAACGGGCTAATCTCTTGAACAACCGGTCGGATTAGAAAACATATTTTTGGATTTGATATCCCAATTCTTGATGAAAGCTGTAGACTATTTAACATCACGCTATGACCCTTATGAGATGAGGAAAAAGAAAAAAACGTCAGGAACACCGCTGAGCGAAAGCAAAGCATTAGTGACGGGGAGTTTTATAAAAATGTGGCTGTTATTTTAGAATAGGCATTGTGTATCTTACGACTTCCACGTGAACAAAGTCGCGGGCAGAAGCCAGTCTTAATCAATAATCTATTTTTCTTCGGTTTGATGGATGGTGGTGCTGGTCTGAATACAGACATCGTCATTCTCCTGTTCTTATCCCAATTTATTTGGGGTCGGCGCAACTTGTCATTTTTTCTAATTTGACATACTGTTTATTCTAATCTGTGTACACTTCGTGAATTGATCGCTAAGTCTTTATTATTCCAATAAATATAGATATTATGCTAGTTATATCTTAAACTACTACACAAAACGTGCATACAGCGTATCCAGAAACGCCATCATCGTCATCTGCCTAGCCTTTTCCCAGCTATTTTGGGTTCAGCCTCCAGTCAAACCGGATGCAGCTGAATACCAGTATTTTACATGGAGTGACTGCCTATCTGACCTCCATAACCCAGTTACTGAGTAATACGATACCCCTTGGTAAGACTGGTTGTCAGACTTTCGGGTTACCTACTGACGACCCGTAACGACTGTCAAAGATCCACGAATGACAGCTGAGACTAATGGCTTAACGTGCTTTCCAAAGCATGGAGGTGTCTTGGTATGTAAAGATGGTCACCCATCCACGGATCAACCGCGGAAAGAGTAGCTTAACTTGATCGATCGACCCATGCGGCTGTTATTACTTAGCCACAAGCCCCACGTGTCCAGAAATGTATGGTCATATTTAAGGCTGCGATACAGCCCATCAAACTGAAAAACTTTCTCCATGGGGCCAATATCGTATCTGCGAAAAAATAATCAGCTGTTTCATACAAAAGTTCAATATATAATATTTTCGACCCCAATGTCCCATATATTACACAGACGCCGCCGAGTATTTTAGGCGTCATTTACGCCACCAAAAGTCAACCCATCGCAATTATACATCGCACTATTTTAAATTCGGTCGACCGAATTTCATTTACGGTCATCGGCAATTTTCGCTCTTAATACCCATTTTCGGCATAGATATATTTTCGGCCGTGCCCGAAAAAAATTAAGTTCCGGCAAATAAAACTTTCAATTTATTTATTCAGAAAATATCCGTCGAAACAAAAATTAAACGAAAGGGGCAGATGAACGTTCATTCCTACATCATTTTGTCAGTGTCTTGCAAAGGTGGAATGAAATGAAACAAAAACAATCATTCACTCGAGTGGAACTCTTCAAGTCAAGTCTTTGTAGTGAGTCTAAGCTACCGAATGCGTCGAAGCGTTTATTTAGTCACCGCCGACGCCTTCTGCCACTCTCGGTCTTCCCTGCCTCAATTGATCTTCCTCAGTGTCAATCGACTCTGCCGTTGAAGACTCCTCCGTCGAGGACACCAATTCAGAGGTGTTGTACGCCCAAGCCTCTACTTGGAAACGGTACATGTAATAGAACCTTAGCATGGGTATTCGCACCTGCAAGCATAAGATTATTACCATTACAGATGGAACAATAATCGAGGTCACGGGAACTATCTGTGGCTCCCGCATTCCCCTTAAACTCAAGGGGAAGATATACAAGGTGTAATTTAAATAACGCAAAACCTCATAAGGTTGTACTCATCATTATGAACAACTTTTACTATGAGACCAAACCTGAAATCGCGAAAAAACAATCAGCTGTTCCCTACATTTTGACGAGTTATGCGAACATACATGTAGGGAACAGATTAAATTTTTTTCGCGATTTCAGGTTTGGGCGGTGTTCGTATAAACCTTTGTGAAACTTTCACAGAATTGTATTGACAAAACAAGATGGCTACGTTAGTGCCAATTTCGGCCACGCGCCAAAAGAATCTTGTTCCGTTGTACAGTCCTTTCACAGTGACTTTGCCTGTGACTGCATCACTGTCAACATCTCAATGATCTTTACTCCCGTAACTATAAGGGTGCTGTTGGGTTGCTGCGGTCAGAGGTAAAACAAATGTGAAAGTAACGATACCTTTACTATAGGGGTGTCGAGTTCCCACACTCGCGGCTGTCCCAGTCGGTACGGCAAGCCCACCTTCACGCAGATGATCAGAGTGTCGTGAGCAGAGTCAATCTGTACAATGAGTTACAAATCCATAGAACTGACGAAATATCTATTTTTTTAGTGTTGGAAAGACACTATCACCTTGGTTTCCGTGGTTTATTTGTCACGCGTATTTTTCTCCGAATCTATTTTATATAGAATACAGAAAGGAAGGAAGATAAAAAGTGAGTTTGTCTCTTCTCAGAGTAGTCGGATAGGAAACATCGATCTCATCTTGTTTATAAAACATTATTGACGTGTAAAAGCGTTTTGTGCAAACTTACTTACCAAAATCAATGTACTAGACTTTTCCCTACTAAGTTGCGGTTTCAACGGCTTCCAGTATAACCAAGAACCTAGTGTGTGAGTGTAATCTAGTTACTGGGTAACACAATACCCCTTGGCAAGACTATCTAGTTGCCAGACTTTTGTGTTTAACTACCCGAAACGACTGTCAAAGATCTACGAATGGCAACCGGGACTAACAGCTTAACGTGCTTTCTAAGGCACGGAGGGCTGTCGATGCGTAATGTATGATCACCCATCCTCGAACCGACCGCGGTAAGCGTAGCTTAACCTTTGATCGAAACGAGTGGCTGTTTGTGATTTAGCCACGAGCCCCTTTTTTTTATTAATATAATGATATCCCGTAAATAGAAAACGATCTTGATAACCCTAAACTAAAACTCGAACAATAAAATGTCTTATTAGTGCAGTACGAGATGAACTAAAGGAGTCCTGTCCTTACGATTTTAATTATAAGACTGCTCGTAAAACTAGTGAGGAAAATTGGCGTTGGTGTAAGGCACGGAGGGGCCTCGATATGTAATTGATGGTCACCCATCCAGAAACCGACTGCGGCAAGCGTAGCTTTACCTACTATCGACCCGTGCGGCTGCAATTATACAGTGTGAGTCTTCATAAAGTGCACATATTAAAAAGGGTGAAAATATAAACAATTTTATCGACGGAAAAAATGTCAAAAAAATCTAAAAAAAAAAATTAATTTTTTTATGGGCTTTTAATTTTTTTTATTCTCGTCTTGGTACCCCATGCAAACAAACTGTTACTACTTTTAAACTAAATGTGATATTAAAACAAAACAAAATTAATAATGATCTCTAATAATAGGCCGAGCTAATAAAGCCATAATTTTTTGAAAAATAAACCTCATAAATTAATTATTAATGATTTTTTGAAGAAAATTTACCATTTTTCTACCAATTTTTGCAATAAATGTAAAATTTATCAAAAAAATGTCCCCTTTACCCTACTTTTTTCTTATTTTATGTTATTCTACATCGTATTAGCTACGAGGCACTCATTAAATAAAATCATTTCTGACAACCTCACGATACTGTGAAGAAGCGTCGAGTCACATTATATAAAAATTCTTACAAAGAGAACATACCTCAAGATAATAAGTAAAGAAGGTCTCAGTAATAGGTTTCAACTGGAATATCTCGTGGTAGAACTTGAACATGTCATCGGCTGCCTCCCCTCTGTCGTAACAACGCAGGCCGCCCATCCACCAGTGACCAACCCAGCCGTGCGCAATCATATCGTAGATGGAGGCTCGAGGCATGATGAAACCTGTGTGGAAGGAGTTAATGAACACGTGTATAGGACCTAGGTTCAATTTGAGTCTAATTCCTGTAGAGACGTTAGTAAACCTTGAAGAGATCTGTGGCGGTATCTACATCGCCACATGCGAACTACGCGTCACACTGACGTCACGCAAAATCCTGCATCGCGCAAGCAGTTTACCGCGTATCTAGAATATATACAACGTACCGACATCAAACGTCGGGCAGTTGCCCACCAGACACGGCACCTGTCTGGTCGGAGAACCCCCCTTTTCTATGGAGGGTGAGTCCCCCAGGGGGGTATGGGGGTGACTCTGATCCTCATACCTGTATAGATCAATTTGAACAAACGATTCTAGTCTAGTGGTCGCACGTGCTATACCTTACTGAGCATGAAGTCAAACCGACATGTCCTAAAACTACGCAGACTTGTGTAAGGGTGCTTACATAAAGAAGCGGGTTTTCGATCCCGAGTCCCGGTACAGATCTCTGCAGGATGAAACGGAAGGAAAAGGTTACATGTTTTACCTGTTTTTTATGTGTTAGCGCATAAGTTAATGTGAGACTATTTCACCCGCACCGAACGGTACTGACTTGGCTTTACCGGGATCCCGCTTCTTTGTGCCAGCACCCTAAACCAGTAGCCCGTTTGGTGGATTACGGCCCAGTTGCTCACGAAGAGAGATGGTCTGTGTCCCAGCAGTGGCGATTTTATAGACTAATAATGTTATGAAAATGAATTTGCAAGTTTTTACCAATTGGTTTTTTTTAAACTTGATTTTAGTTTCATTATCAGTACCAAATAATAATTATTAAAGAAAAATAATACTTTTTGAGTGAATTAAAGCATTTTAAATCGTACGAGATTATGTAAGCCAAAGTCAAGTTTAGAGTTCTTACCGAAAGGATCGTCTTTGGCGAAGGCTCCCACTGCCTTCCCAGTGATAGCGGCGGTGATCCAGGGTACGTAGGGGTGAATCATGATGTGCTGCGGCGGGGGAGGGGGGCGGCGCGAGCGCAGTGGGTCCGGGCATTGGTGCCCACCTGCGCACAAAGTTAGGCCCTCTATGGTACCTGGTTACTAGCAATAGGCTCGCTTTCTTATAAGTTACTTGCATAAAAGAGCGGGTTTTCCGGTACAAATCGCTGTAGGTTGATCTCCGGAAAGAAATGGTAGCAATATTTGACTTGTTTATTTATAATACGGGGCTGTTTTACTCGCACCGATGGTAACGACTTATCTTTATCGGTGTCTCTATGCAAACACCCCTTACACGATCAATCAACTCAGCCGATCGCAGTCCACTGCTGGACATAGGCCTCTCCCAGGCTGCGCTACAACACCCTGTCCTCCGCCTTCCGCATCCAGTTTATCCCAGCCATCTTCTTTAGATCGTCCGTCCATCTAGCTGGGGTCCCACACTACGCTTGCCGATACGCGGTCTCCACTCCAAGACTCGTCTGCTCCATCGGCCATCGGCCCTTCGACAGACATGGTCAGCCCACTGCCACTTCAGTTTGCTTACTCTGCAAGCTATATCGGTAACTCCGGTTCTTTTCCGGATAATTTCACTCCGGATTTTATACTCCAAAGAGACTCCGAGCATAGCTCGCTCCACAGCACGCTGAGCGACCTTGAATCCCTTACCTTTGACCCCTACAAGATATTTAACCATAATTGCTGAAGTCAGGGTATCCTAGACATGTGTCCTACACGCGTTTGACTTTGTGTGTTAGTACCTTGTGACAGAGCCACTATGGACCAGTGCCCCGTATGCTCGTGCACAAGCGTCGGTGCGCCTGATCGGAAGCCACAGCCGGTGGTACACGCCATCCTGTTCTGGGTCATCTTTGTTGCGTTCTGAGGATAAAGAAGAGTAGGTCCTGCTGTAGGTAGTCTGTGGTGTACCATGTCATTTTAATATTCTAAGAATTCTTATGTCAGTCTCTTCCGGTCCAGCAGAGTGATCGCATTGATTTGAATGGGGTTTTCAAGGTCCGTGGCTTACCTACCTGTCCGCCATTTTTTTTTAAGCCCGTAATGCGTCACGTTTCTTAACGTTTTTTTATGGATGTCACATGATCATGTTTGAACGTTAATGTCCCGGAAATGTGACACTTTACGGGGTTTGGTTTTATTATGTTTTCTGTTTGCATTGATGTCAGCTATGGATTTACATAGGTTTCAGGGAATGCATTCGTTACCTCTATCGTCTCCATGCCATCATATAAAAAGCAGAGTTCTCTCGGCAGTATAGAAACTTTTTCCACATTCTTGTCTTCTTCTATAAAATCTCGCGGTACATCTGAAAACAATTGAAGAACAACTATAGCGATAAGGCCGCCCATTGTATATTTTGTAGTGTTTGATGTGTGTTTTATGTTGTGTATTTTTGTTGTGTACAGTAAAGTAAGTATATATAGACTCAGGATGGCCTATATCAGAATCTTCCATGTTTTCACGTGGATCAGAAACTCGAACAAAGTCACAAGTTGATTCTCCAATGATTTATTTCTCCTTAACTTCACAGATTAACAAAATATAACGCTAACACTCTTTAATTAGGCATAGATAACGCTACTAAATTAAATCAACTTAGAAACTGTTAAAGATGGCGTCGGAAGTAAGCGATTCGTCGAGCGCGTGGTGCGTTGGCGGTTCTCGATTCCGAAGTGAACCAGATGGCCGCCCCGCTCCCACCGGTGTGACGTTCCGCAAGAATGGCAGCTGACAGACAGCTGACATATGTCATGCTGCCATTCTGTTCCGACGTCGTCGACAGCAAACGTCAAATGTCATGTGTCGCGCCGTCACGGCCGGACTGACATTCGACCGTCCTCGGGCGTAGAGCTAACGTTGTCCTAAAACAGGCAATTTTATTATTTCATGCTTAGCTGCTCGTCCAGCCTGACAAGCAACACAGCACTAATTCTAACAAATTTCAGAAGCAACATTGTGAAACCATGTATCCCTTCGACCATTATGAATAATGGACCGGATGACATCTCACAAGCTGGACAACACAACCCGGACCGGACGAGTGTGTCCTTTCGACCAGCTTCAATGCATGGACCGGACGACACTGTCCCTTCGACCGGTTCAGACAGGGTCTAGACAAGTGTGTCCCTTCGACCAGCCCCAATGGCATGGACCGGACGGCACTGTCCCTTCGACCAGATCACAGACAGAGTTTAGACAAGTGTGTCCCTTCGACCAGCCCCAAAGGCTTGGACCGGACGGCACTGTCCTATCGACCAGATCACAGACAGGGTCTAGACAAGTGTGTCCCTTCGACCAGCCCCAATGGCATGGACCGGACGGCACCGTCTTTGCGACCAGTTATAACACAGCATTTTAAATACAAAGGAACAGAAATGTGGCATACCTATAAGTTACGGACGATCTTGCTCATTTTGAATTTCGACTTCATCTAGTGCGCCGGGATCAGAGTACACACTGAGTGTATCTGACCCGGCAGTAAGGGTAACTGAATTTGCCGAGACAGTGTCCGAGTCTGTGTTCGACCTTTCATCTCTAATATTTAGGTCATCGCCTCCCTGAATTGGGCTTTGTGGTAGCATGACATCACTACTGGATTCTAATTGCTCCGCATCTTCCGGCGCCGTCTCGGCCTCCTCATCGTTCAACAAACAGGTAGTGACTTCAAGCAACCCAGCGTGTCCCTGAGGCACTGCGCGCAAACTCTCGTGTGCGTATTTATAAGTGCGGTGTGAGCCACTTACACTTTTTAGCTCGTACCGATCATTTTCTAACACGGAGGTAATAACGAACGGTCCCCTAAACTTTCTATCTAGTTTAGTTTGATTTCGTTCACTGTTCTTGATAAAAACAAAATCGCCCTGGGCAAATGGTTTAATGGTAGCACGGCCCCGGTTAAACCTTAGAGTATCCGCCGCGGCTGCCTTTTGAATATTTTCCGATGCACTTTCTCGAATGGACTCTAAATCTAAACGGTTATTTCGCTCATCAGAATGTGAAGATATCTGGGACATACCTAATGATCCTGCACGTATCCCGAACATTAGTTCCGTAGGTGAGTACTTAGTAACAGCCGATTTTGTACTGTTGAGCGCTAGTTGTATATTGCCTAACTCATCGCGCCATGTCTTATTGGGGTCGTTTTCGACTATTGTGAGCAAGCTTTTTAGTGTTCGCATAACTCGCTCAACTTGTCCGTTAGCCCTGCTGGAGCCGGTTGCAATGAAATGCAGATCAATTTTATAATTTTTGCAAAAGTTTCTAAATTCACTACTCACATAGCATCGGCCCTGATCAGCAATTACGCGTGCAGGAGCCCCAAAAAGACAAACAGCCTTTTCGAGAGCTCGCACCGCGCTACTTGCATCTAGTGATATTGTGTGTTCTAGCAGGAGATACTTAGTAAACGCGTCTATTATGACTGAACAATACTCTTTCCGGTCGCTCTTACCACTAAGCTTCCCGGTAAAGTCTATGTGGATTGTGTGCCATGGCACAGATAGTTTTGGGATCGAATGTAACTGAATGGGTTGAGCGCCTGATGGTCCCTTCGATGCTTTGCAAACTATGCAGGAGTCAATAAACTTACGAACGCACTTGGACATTTGCGGGAACCAGTATTGTTCGTAGAGTTTATCTAGTGTCTTATCACTACCAAGGTGTTGAATTTCGTTATGGACGTGGTTGATAAGAGTCCAAATCAGAGAGCGTGGAACGACCGGTAACCAAGAAATTGTTTTGTTGCGCCCAACCTTTCTATACAGGATACCATCCCTAACATCGTAAGTATGTGCTACTGTTTCCGGGAAGTCACCGTTGTTATGCTTACGCGGTGTCCTACGTAGGCGATTCAACGCGAACGCGATCGCGAAGCGAAGCGGCGCGAATGGAATAAACAATGATACTCTATTGCGGTGGCCTACGTGACCAATCCGCACGTGGCTGCGGTGCGAAGCGAAGCGGACGCGATCAGTTGGTTTGATATTTTCGCGCGAACTCTTGTGGTGCGGTGGCTTGTTATAAATAAATGAAAATATGTAAAAACTAAAAATGGTGCAAGTAGAAATTTTAATAAATACTATTCAAGAACGGCCCTATACTGTGGGATAAAAGGAACAAAAATATTTTTTCCCTAAAAATTGTTTCCGTCGGTCCATGACAAATGTAGGGCACTGAATGGCGGCGGCGGCTGAAGCGACGGCTTCGCGCGCACGTAGGACAGAGCCGCCGCGTTGCGTTGTATTCGCGTAAACCGCATCGGATCGCTTCGCAATCGCGTTCGCGTTGAATCGCCCACGTAGGACGCCGTGTTACTAATCAAGTCTTGGATTTCGCTATCGCGTTTTTGTTCAACTGAGAGCCATCCTTGATGTAACTCAACAAACTGGACACTTTTAGTAGTAGGGGTTTGGGACGAAGACGCGCCAGCATCTGACTGAAGGTTACGGGAAAAGAAGTCTGCATGTTCCATACTACGGCCTTCACGATATACTATCTCAAAGTCGTAGGCTTGTAGGAAAGCCCACCAACGATGCACGCGAGGCGTCAGATCAACCTTAGATTTTGATGCTTTGAGCGAATTGCAATCAGTGTAAACTACAAAATGTCGGCCGTACAAATAATGCCGAAAATGTTCTACCGCTCGTACGACAGCCAAGGTCTCTAATTCGTACGAGTGGTAGCGAGATTCTACCTCAGATGTACGCCGGCTGAAGTACTCCACAACATGGGGTAAGTTATTCGCTCTTTGTATAAGGATCGCACCATAACCTTCGGCACTCGCGTCTGTGTGCAACTCGACCGGCAATTCAGGATTAAAAATCGTTAAAACTGGTTCTGAAGTTAGTATTTTAACCACATTTCTACGGATATCTTCATGTTTGTCGGTCCAATTAATGGGGCCTTTTAGTTTAGTTAACGGGTATAACGGTCCAACAACATTTGTAAACCCAGGTATAAATTTCCTAAAATATGACGCGAGTCCGAGAAACTGGCGAACCTGCGTAGCTGTATGTGGTGATGGTGCTTCGACTAATGCTTGAATTTTGCGGGAATTGGGTCTAATTTCCCCAGATTGTAAGGAATAACCTAGATAGTCTACTTTTTGTTTCATGAATTTGCACTTCCGAAGGTTAAATGAAAAACCTGCCGTAGTTAAGGCTTGTAAGGCCTCATCTAGGCGGTGCAAACCCTGCGAAATATTGGAAGAATAACAAAGTACATCGTCCATATAGATGAGAGGCCTGTCATTAAGGTGTTGTAGTGCTTTTGTGATACAACGCTGGTACACAGAAGGTGCGTTGCGTAAACCGAAAGGCATCGCGAGGTACTCATATTGGCCCTCCGGAGTGACGAATGCAGTCATCTCAATTGAATCGGGGTGAATTAAAATTTGGTGAAATCCGCTAGCCATATCTAATGAGGAGAAGTAGTTGGCTCCACTGAGCTGGTCTATCTGTTCCTCGATGCGAGGCAAGGGATAGTGTTCCGGCTGTGTGTTGGAATTCAGTTCCCGATAATCAACGCACATTCTGTCGGTATTATCTTTTTTCTTTACGAGGAGTATCGGACTTGCAAAGGGAGAGGAACTCTCACGAATTATACCGGCATCTAACAATAGTTGTATTTTTTCTCGGACTATTTGCTTCTCTATAGGTGCTAGTCGATAGGGAGACCTTCGAACTATTTTATGAGGATCTATCAATTTAATGCTCAACTGCCCTGTAGTAACGCGCCTAGTAGGTATACCGTCTATAAAATAGTCTGAATATTTACTAATTATTTTTGACAGCAGCATTTTATCTTCACCTTCTAAGTCAGTATCGATTGAAGAAATATCAAAATCTGCCGATTTAGTTTCACAAAAATTAGTATGATCTGTGGTCTTAAATAGGACTTTGTCATTATCGATCGTCACAGAATAGCCTTTATCTAAGATATCCCTGCCTACAATAATCGGCACAGACATTACCGTATCTGGAACGATGTGAAACATAAGGTCTACTGAGGCATTTCCAATTTTTACGGTACTTAAAATTTGGTAAGTGGACTGTACGTCATCACCTCCGATACCAGAAAGATGAACTAGATTATTGCGCACAGTACCCGGAAACCGACAGCGAATACTTTCAGATAAAAGCGAGCAAGATGATCCGCTATCAAATAAAAATGGAAATCTCTCACCAGCTGATGTCTCTAACGTAGATCTGGAAAGTTGGTGGTCGCAAAGGTTGACTTCCTTCCTTTCAGACTTTCCTCCATTCTTCTTTTCTGGACAAGTCGTAGACGCGTGACCAGGTTTGCCACACGTGTAGCAGGTTATAGACGGCTTGTCTTGATTATTTGTAGAACTGGATGCTTCATGAGACTTCAATGATTTGGAGTCATCCTTTCGCTTCTTGCATTCAAACTGTCGATGTCCTGGAACGCCACACCAATGACACTTTCCAGGGAATCTAGAGTCTGTCATTCGAGGTCGCTTAGAATCGGCGTCTTGATTTCCATCACTGACGTCCAACCGTCGCTTTAGTGATATGCCATTGAGGATCCGAAACAACTGAGCACGAGTAGTTATCACATGTGCTATCAACTCTCTACGTATCAAATTATCCTTATGACATAGCACCGATATCACGAACCCAGTGATAACTTCCTCAGGAAGGTCAGTTTTTGGTATACGTTCGATCAAGTTCCACAATCGCATTGCAGACTCTGATGCGGTTTCTTTGACATTAATTTGAAATCGTAAAATGTCATCAAAATGATCTTGCATTAGTTTGGGTTTAGCAAATCTAGCTAGCAAAGTTTCTTTAACTGCAGCCCATGTTAATTCCTTGAGGTTCATTCTGGTCAAGTGGGTCGCTGCGCGACCTTTGAGCGCCTTAGTAAGTGCCATCAACAGATCAACGCCTACAAGATTTTTCTCCTGCACTATTACTTCTGTGACGTTGCACCAGCCCTCGATGTCAGATTCGGAATCATCAGGATCAAAGTCAATTAGTTTTATCGTGTTGGTACTCACAGGAGTTGATGCTTGCGACATCGCAAAAATCCGGGTAAACATTTCCTCCATATTCGACAATATTCTCGTTGCAGGGATGTTTTCTGCAGGCTGCGTGTTCCCTGTTTGTGGCCCGTGGGATCCCACTTCTGATATAGACTCAGGATGGCCTATATCAGAATCTTCCATGTTTCACGTGGATCAGAAACTCGAACAAAGTCACAAGTTGATTCTCCAATGATTTATTTCTCCTTAACTTCACAGATTAACAAAATATAACGCTAACACTCTTTAATTAGGCATAGATAACGCTACTAAATTAAATCAACTTAGAAACTGTTAAAGATGGCGTCGGAAGTAAGCGATTCGTCGAGCGCGTGGTGCGTTGGCGGTTCTCGATTCCGAAGTGAACCAGATGGCCGCCCCGCTCCCACCGGTGTGACGTTCCGCAAGAATGGCAGCTGACAGACAGCTGACATATGTCATGCTGCCATTCTGTTCCGACGTCGTCGACAGCAAACGTCAAATGTCATGTGTCGCGCCGTCATATATATTATAAATAAATAAATAAACTAATTTGATTTCAAATCGCATTTTTTTACCAAAACTGGCACAACTAAATTTAATCAGCTTTTTTAAATACTATCAGACGTCCATTTTATTCTACTGGTAAAAAATATCTGGAGCTGGAAAACTCAGTTGCCATACAATAAATAAGTGAAGATTGGTAGCTTACCACTTGTAAAATCGACGTGGAACAACTTCGACCTCGTCAGCTTTCCAGTGTCGTCAAGCAGATAATTTTTGAACGGTAGACAAGCAGGCAACATGTATTCTGAAAATGCATGAAAATGTGTTTATTTACTTGAAGGAAAATTTACTAACGTGAATGATATGGACTACATAGATACAGACAACATACATATAAGAAATTATATATTTTTATTTTGTTTTAAATTCTATAAAACATTTGTTTCCAAATACTGCAAACAATAGAAAAGTGTAAAAGCTTAAAAAATTGCCAACTACCTAAGCGTTTAAAAATATCTGCTAGACAAAGACGGCACTATCACAGAGGTGACATCAAGACTCTGTAACTTCATACTAGCGCCATATATTGTGATTGTGCGGTACGTCCGTGCCGCGCAACAAAGATGGGAATAGTCCCTTCCAAAAACTTTAAAATATTCTTCATATTACCATCCATTTTCCAGATTTTTTCGAATATCTCATTTTACTATGCCTTCTTCGAAATTACACAATATGAATCGAAATGTCACAGATGTCACAAACTTACTAGACTTGACAGGCGTGATTAGCTTCATGAGAGCGACGCTGTACTTCGCTCCGAAGTGCTTGTACTCTGGATGGAGCAGCACATCGGCTATAGGCATCAGCAGGATGGCGGGCTCGCACTCGGTGCCACCCGCTATGTCGTCTAGAGTCACGCGACACTCGCCCTCGTCTCGCTCGTAGTCGCCGAAGATCACATTGCCTCTGAAATTTGCTTTATTATCACTTTTTATCATATTTGTTTCCAGCTGGCAAACCATGTTATTTAATAAAATTATATTTTTTTTTTTAAATGTGAATGTCAATAAACATAATATGTATGTGTCACTAAAGTTAAAAGATAACAAACAACTTGTAAATTTAAAAGTATAAATATAAAAATATTTGACCAAGAAGTATGGTAGGGGAGAAGGAGGCACCTTAGCACAGAGGCAGATTTGAACATGTTGATTTCTGAACGCAGCTTTATGTTAATCTATACCGCAATTCCATTTTAATATTGGCAAAACTGGCTGTGACAAACGTCAAGTCACAAAGCGCGCGTGTTTTGTTGTCAAAAAAAGTTATAAGCTTTCGTCGTATTTGTACCGGCAAAGTGAAAAATAAAAATAAATGTTGTAAGGGATTTACAATCACGTGAGTAATGTTTCCCAACTAATTCTTTCAGAAAATTGTGCAGTACTTATTAGTTTTCAATCCACCTTGTAGTTTTTGCTTGCCAGTTATTTCACTTTTTTTTTTTGTAATATTTTATCTTCCAAGTGACCATGGGGCAGATTTGATCAAAACAAACGGGGCACATTTGAACGCCCCCGGCTTAGATGAAAATTTCAAATGTTTTCTAATACATGTATTCTAAATGTAATACTTATTGTTATTAAATGCATCACTAACTGTAATTCATTATTTATAGAATGGTTAGAACATATAAAAAGAAGCGGGAAAGTACAGTTAATGAAGATGATGTCCAAAATGCTGTTTTACGCGTCATCAACGGAACTATGAAACTTAGAAGAGCTGCAGATGCATATGGACTGACGCCGAGTACACTCTTCTATTTACACAATTAAAAACTATAATTTTTATTTTTGTTACTTTAATGCAAGATTTAACTTTAGAAGTTTCGTATAATTTTATTTTATATTTTAATAACAATAACCATCATTATAATAAAGACAAATTATTACTCTCTCATCTCTTTTTTCTGGTATTTAACCCATTTTTCAAAACTGCCCCATGTCGATTCAAATGTGCCCCCATGGGAAGGAAGATTTGAACAAATTTGAGTTTTAAAAAAACATTTCTCTCTTTAACGTTTTCAACAAATTCTAACATTTCATTTTTTTTTTATATTAACAAAGGAGTAAGTAAGTTAAGAAAAATATGTCGTTTCAATTTCTCTTTACAGTTGATTTTTTATGAGTCCAAATATGAAAAATGTGCTAATGTGCCTCCTTCTCCCCTATGTCTAATATGAATTACGGACTGGCCATTTTACCGAAAAAAATCTGCTAAAGCCATAAAGAAATTAGGAATAAATGGTTTTGTTTTTAATTTTTTGAGTCTGTGTGTTTGTGTGTGAGTTTCTATATTTTTTTTTTGTCAGGCAATTCTAAAATATCACAAGTTTGTTAGAAGACCTTCATGTTATTATTTAAATATGTGTTCTCAGTTTATTTTGTTACAGCCAGAGTTAAATATTTGACCGCTGGCAAATCTATGTTTATGGCAAATTAGTTTAGCACTTTTCAATTTGAATACACAAAGGGGTTCGGGCATTTTGGTCCTTATGACCAATGGACTCAAATCTTACATCGATGGATAGGTATTCTCAAGAGGAAAAAAAGTTATTATTGGGTTACATTTGGATTTGTTGTCCAATTCGAGATATTGGCTTATAAAATGTCTTTTCAGTATCTACGCAAAAAATCAATGATGTCGAAGGATTTCCTCAATTAAGCGAAGAAGATGTCATATTGCTTTCCTTGGGAACTTATCAGCTCAAACTTGCAAAATCATATAGCAGTGAGCACTTACATAATGGACTCTATACTATCGAAACATATAGGGAAGGTACCTTACATGACATACAAGAATATGGCATACAAGAAAATACGTGGCTTTTGCGAGGCCGCATTCAGTCTCGACACGTTAGGGCAAAGCAATACTTTAGTTATGTATTAATACAATCAAATAATAATACAATTATTCAGCATTATTGTACAGACGCCAGCACATCAAGCTACTACAATCTGTCCGATTTCTTTAATAGATTTTCAACTTTATCGCTAACGCATAAGGTTCAAAGTGGATTGGGAATATCTGACAGTTTCGGGTAGCTTGATGTGCTGGCCTCTGTAAATGCTTAAAGGTCGGCGCACTGTGGGCTCCTGTGCGCATATTATTTCAATAATATGGTTCCTAGGATATGCTAGACATCAACGTTTCACGGAACCCGCAATTTTTTTGAATAGTGTAATTATTGACGATGTTTAGTTATTTAGGTACTTACCTATTATTTTAATGAAGTAGGTATGTATTGTGTAAAATAAAAATAAAGTAAAATGAAAGAGCGGTTTTATTTTAACCAAAATGTAATGAAAGTAGAATTGACGGTGAAAGAATTGAGCAGGTGATTTGTTTGTAGAGCTGTGTTGGTTCCTACGTTGACTTATGGAAATGAAAGTTGGGTATAATCTCTGCCTATCCCTCTAAGAGACAAGCGTGATGTAAGTATATGTATGTATGTAAATAAAGTAATAAAAATCTTATTTTCCACTTTCGAGCAAAATCCCAACACATCATTAAAGATCCCGGTCGCCATCTTGATTTTTTTCACATTTTATGTACTTTAAAACATTGGAGAGATGTATACCTTTCATTTAAAATCTAAATCCTTAAAATCGGTACAGCCGTTTAAAAAATATAACAAAAATACTAAGAGATATAGGTAATCACAAATGATTCAATATTCAAGGTACGCGTACTCCGATCGGACAACATATCAGGACAAGCGCCATACCTATTCGTGCTCTATGCGAATATACCTTTCTAACGATATACTATTTATATCTATTGGGCCCAGGACCAGAGTCCATACATTTGTGCCCAAGGTCCTTTCGTTACTTACGGCATATTTTTCAACCTACGGCTTAACTGCTGGTTTAAACTCCAAATATGCTCGTCCCCGGTCTTATATATTATTCTAATCTCCGTTAGTTGCAGCTAGCTAATCGCTAACTTTTCGATTTTCACATCTTACTTCAGCGACGAATTTCGTTCTCAGTTTTGAGACTATAAAGACGGAATTTGTTAAAGAACCTGCGCTATTTTCGCTTTACACATCAAAGCTACCATTTTCTAGCTTATTGGGTGCATTATTTTCTGGAAATGACCCGGGTGATCAGACAGCAATAGATAGATAGAGTGGAAGATGAAAGGAGAACACAAATAGCTAATAATAAATAATAGGTACTAACAGAGCGTATCCCACGGGTATCTGTGCAGCATCTATTGCGGTGGACATGACGAACTGTCGGCTGACGAGGATCACGCGCGGTACTCTGAAGTAGTGGGGGGTTCCGTTCTTCACTGCAACAAACACAGACAGTGGACGGTAAGCAGTTATTCGTAGTTCTTTAACATTTTCATCAGAAGCAGGAAAGTGTGACGAACAGTGTTAACAGAGGGTATAATATCGTGTTACCCAGTAACTGGGTTGTGTAGATCACACCATGTAAAGTACTGGTATTCTGCTGCATCCGGTTAGACTGGAAGCCAACTTAGACCCCAATTTGGTTGGGAAATGGCTAGCTAGGCCGATGATGATGGGCGGTAAGTAGTTCAAAACATTTTTGATAGGCTTTTGATAAAGAAACTGAAAAAAATTGAGGGGTACAACAGTTGAACGAGGTGTCATCGGTGTACATTTCTGCCTCTTTTCTTGTTAAATGAAACTTCCATCCCATCGGTAGTCATCATAGATTACCTGTTGATGAATGCAACAAATAAGCGAGAACAGAGTAACCTAGCGAGAGCAACAAAAAATCTCGTTTTGTGGACTGTGAATGCTGTCAAGGATAAGATTGATTGTATCTCAGTAACAAATGATGTAAGACATCATCCCCAAGTGTGACTCAGCGTCCATCATAACATCCACAGCCCGATTTCGCCTAGTGCTTGGAAAAGGCCTCTGTTTTCTTCTACCAATCCCCAAACTCCTATAACAGACTGATCCAGGCTTTACCTGTGACTGCAAAAATGTCGTCCACCGATCTAGCCTCAGCTTTCTATTCCAACGATGTAAATGACAGTATTCTTCCGTCTCAAATTCCTTACCATGTATGTATTGCAAAGCCCCAAGCCATGTGAACTGCAGCTCTGAGAGCGGCCCCTCATCAGGACTGTACCCTGGGTCGTCGTGGCAGTCGAAGAACTGGCCCTTGATGAACACCACACCTGAAAGAACAAGATTGGCTGAGAGAGAACAGAAGAAGTTAATACGAAAAATATAATAAGGCAGTGACCATTTAGACTTTTTTAATTTTCTTCAATTTTCTTGGTCGATAGCAGTGATGCTAGTTATACAATTTCCTCATTAGACCAATGTAACTTATATTTTTAGATGTTTCCACACGTTATGTATGTACTAGAAGATAAAACCAGGTGAAAGAATTGATAAACCCTCTACAAAATATTAACTTTCAGCAACCTCGGTTTCTCAGCAAACTCGCAATTTGCAAGCCAGCGTCATGTGTGTCCAGTATGGAAAATGGTTAATCCAGGAGAGTTTCGACACTGTTAAAGATTTTTTGAATAAAAGCACATATCGATTAGGTATCCACTAAGGTAAGTACTGGTTCTTCCTCTTATTTCCTGTGACTTTGTCTTTAATAATAATTACAATAATTTCAAACAAAAAAAATAAATAAATAAGAAATAAAAATTTTAAAAATTATAAATCACTGTAATTCTAATAATTGCAATTTAAATTATTGTAATAAGTGTAATTAAATTTTTTTTATAATAATTCAAATAGTTCTAATAATTGTAATTTTATTCAAATAATTGTTGGAAATTAAATATAATTTTTCATGCCCGTAATGAGGCTGAAATATATCCTGTGCTATAATTTAATTTAACATCCTGTGTACCCACGTTATTTCAGGCAAATAAATGATTTATGTTAATGTTTATCAAAATATGATCGTAACAAATATGTATTTACAGAATTATAATCATTAAAATCATCAATAAAACTCTTTAAGTTCAATTTGTTCAACATAAAAACTGATGTTGACCTGCGAGCTGCAAAAAACGTAAGAAAATTTGAATTAGGTAAGCAGGCTACCCTCCTTTCGCCATCATCATCTGCCTAGCCTTTTCCCAACTACGTTGGGGTCGGCTTCCAGTCCAACCAGATGCAGCTGAATACCATTATTTTACATGGAGCGACTGCCTATCTGACCTCCACAACCCAGTTACTGGGTAATACGATACCCCTTGGTAAGACTGGTTGTCAGACTTTCGGGCTTCTGACTACCCGTAACGACTGTCAAAGATCCACGAATGACAGCCGGGACCAACGGCTTAACGTGCTTTCCGAGGCACGGAGGGGTCTCGGTATGTAAAGATGGTCACCCATACACAGACCAACCGCGGCAAGCGTAGCTTAACCTGATCGATCGAGTTGTGCGGCTGTTGTTATTTAGCCACTGGCCCCTCATAAGGGTTCCAATTTTAGGAAAAGAGCTAAACTTTTACACTGATTAATAAAACTACTTACAAGTAACGCATACTAAAATTATGAAGACTTTATTCCTCCACATCACACTAGGTTTAAAGCTACACCTCACACCTCATTTTAAAGTCACTGATCTCGCCAGTGATACACCGTAGAATGAAGTCAACGAAACAGTTTACATTGAAGATCGAAGAATGCGTGTTTACGTGAGTTTGATGCAAAATTACAGAAATGCTATTGTCATTGTCAATCATGTGTTACATTATCTTAGGTATTTTTAGGAGTATGTAGTTCCAGTAGGGGGTGCGGCGAATTTACGGGTTTCTCCCGGGTCCCCGACTCATGGTAGTGCTTTTCGATATTTAAACCACAATGGTCTATGATTGTTGTACTTTTTTTTAAATCATCCTTAGTTTTGTTTCGTTTACGTCACGCGCGAGCAATGGTGGCCCAGTGGTAACGGTTGCGACTTACGAGTTGTTGGTCGCGGGTTCGAACCCAGGCAGGCACTTTCCTTTGTGTAAATTATTGCATCTCACTGCTCTCAAAACGGTGAAGGAAAACATCGTGAGGAAACCGGCACGTTCTAGAACAAAAAATTCGAAGATGTATATCTACCAGGCCGCACGGGGCCCGCGTGGTGGATTACGGCCCACTCCCTCTCACCGAGAGGAGGCCTGTGTCCCAGCAGTGGGAAGTTAAAAGCTAATTATGGTTACGTCACGCGTTCGTGCTAGGGCTTCAATTTGGATTTATGACTATTATCCAATTCTTCTCAATATCTTGAACGAAACTTTAAATGCAACATTTGATTTATACCTTGTGGTAAATCAACTTGTGGTGTCAGTCCACCGGAATATTGAGACCACAAAAGTAAATAGAAATCTACATTTATTTTCCAAGTTCAACATCAATTTCTAGATTAATTCCTGTGGTTTTAACTAATAACTTATCGCCAGACAATCTGATAAGCTTTAGATTTAAGCAAGTTACACACACATTGAGATAATTCACACGTACTGGACCGTTTCGAGTTTGCAAGAATCGCACTTGTCCTGACACAACAAGTTTCATCAAAACGATAAACATTGATAAAAGATTAATGACAGCAATTTGTAGAGTCCGACCGAATGGGCACGCCACAATAGCGGCGATACTCGTAAGTCCCCTCTTTGAGGAGTGACTAGAGAGGCGCCACGGCGTCCTCACCATCCGCCTGACGCAGGTCCTCAACGGACACGGCTGCTTCAGGAGGTTCCTGTTCCGTATACCGAATTTATTTATTGGTTTTCTGTAACTTTCGGGTAAAATATCTATCTTGATGCAAATTAGGTTCCGGCTAATCAATACTTTAAATTCATTTATAGTACTGTGTGACCTAAACCTGCAGTAGTCCATTTTTGCACGGAAAAGTGTGACTTAAGCGCGTGTTTAGGTCACACGTGTTATAAAATACTATAATAATATTCATAGTACATCTGTTTAGGCTTATGGCCTTGATTGTGTGGTGTCGGGTAAGTGTGCGGAGCTGAAATATAAACTCAAACTGGACGACTATATATTTAATATTCCTTTTACAATAGGGTTATTTTTGCTATTTATACGTATGTATTTAATTACAATTATTACAGGTTTTCTAAGGTCCGACGCTCGTCGCGAGGCGCGCGCGCCTTTTTATATCCTCAGCGCCGTGGAGTAGGGACACCGGCCCGGCCCCCCGCACCCTGCGGGGGGTGGGCCTTAACATACTCCCCCCGTTGAAGGGAAATCCTTCAACTCTTCTGCTTCAGGCTCGAACAGAGGACACAAGCGATTTACAGCTCGACGGATAGTGCCGCTGGCAGTCCTCACATCTGCGACTCTTGATACATCGTCGTTTCCCTTTTGTAGGGCTTCTATGCGGCCGATCCTCCATTTCAATGGAGGCAAATTATTTTCCTTTATAATGACCATATCTCCAATGCGAAGCTCCATCGCAGGTTTGCGCCATTTAGTACGATGTTGAAGTTCCGTTATGTACTCACGTTGCCATCTCAACCAGAAATGCTGTCTCATTTGTTCCAATTGCTCATATCTGTGAAGTCGATTACAGTTAATATTTGTCAGGACTGGAGAGGGAAGAGCTATCAGCGGCTTTCCGACGAGAAAATGCCCGGGAGTCAGGGGATGGAGATCGTTGGGATCGGATGACATGGGAAACAAAGGCCGGGAATTCAATATAGCTTCTACTTGGACAAATAAAGTTGAAAGTTCCTCATATGTCAAGTGCCTGTCTCCTAATATTCTTTTTACATGATATTTGGCAGATTTCACCCCTGCCTCCCATAAGCCCCCAAAGTTTGGGGCGTACGGGGGTATGAAGGCAAACTTCATTCCTTCATCAGAACAGAATTTATTTATTTTATCTTTGTTTACTATCAAATATTTATTAAGTTCATTACTAGCCCCTAAAAATTTGTCGCATTATCACAATATAATAAACTGGGTTTAGAACGTCGAGCAATAAACCTCCTTAATGACAATAGAAATGCGTCTGTACTTAAGTCACTTACGACTTCTAAATGAATAGCCTTGGTTGCAAAACATACAAATAAACACATGTAACACTTACTTATTTTGCAACCGCGGCCTTTCCTATCAGTGATTAAAAAGGGACCAGCCAGGTCAACCCCAGACGTTTCAAAAGGCGTTCCTGGACTTAAACGCTGTTTAGGTAGGTTACCCATAAGAGGGGCTATAGGCTTAAATCTAAATCGCTTACACACTATACAATTATTTGACACGCTCCTAGCCACCTTTCTACCATTAATAATCCAATAATTTTCTCTAATAGCCGATAACAACAGCTGAGGCCCAGCATGCAGTAACCGGTTATGTTCACTCTCAAAAATAAGCCTTGATAATCGGTGTTTAGAGTCTAAAAGTAAAGGATGCTTTTTATTATACAAAAAAGTTGAATTTTGAATACGACCTCCCACTCGTATAACTTTAGATTGACTGTCTAGAAAGGGGCTAAGAGATAAAATCTTACATTTACTGCTTAGTGCCTTATTATTTAATAAACTACTATATTCATCGCTAAATGACTCATGCTGAGAGAATTTTACTAAATACATCATACTATCGTTTAACTCATCGACACTTAAATAAGTACTGGTAAGTCTAGCTTCTTTATTTTTTATTGTACAATTTTTAACAAATCTAAGAACATAGGCCATTGCACGTTGTAACTTATTTAAACTAGAATAACGTTCAAATTCAATAAATTTTTGATTACTTATACTTGTTACAAATGTACCTATTGTCTTAACTTCAGGTAAGTATACACTATTTAACTTATTACTATCTAACTTAGGCCATTGGGACTCGCTTAGGTACAAAAAGGGAGGCCCACTCCACCACAATCTGTGGACCCTTTCATTCATACGATCTACTCCTCTGGAAACGAGATCTGCTGGATTTTGGTCTGTTGGTACGTACCTCCACTCACTACCCTTTGTTAATTTATTAATTTTATTTACTCGATTTGAAACAAATACCTTTAACGGTTTTGGAGCGGCGGTGGCACGTAACCAACCGAGCACAACCATCGAGTCTGTCCAGTATACACACCGAGCCACAGTACATCGCAGAGAGTGAGTCACCTTTTCCCCCAACTCAGCGGACAACAGTGCTCCGCATAGCTCGAGTTTCGGTATGGTTAAACCTTTTAATGGGGCGACCCTAGATTTAGCACAGAGTAACTGTACATTAATTTCTCCAATAGGATCTATTGAACGAACAAACCCACATGTCCCATAAGCATACACAGACGCATCTGAAAATATATGAATTTCAATATGTAATGCATTTTTACACATGACATGCCTTGGAACTTCTACACAAGTTAGAGAATTCATGTTTTTTATAAAATTTAACCACATAGTCTGTACCTCATCGATTACTGGATCGTCCCATTCTAATTTACTTATCCATAGTTTCTGCAAGATTAACTTAGCCTTAACAACAAATATACTTAAAAGTCCCAAAGGATCGAAAATCTTAGCAATAGAAGACAATATACTTCGCTTAGTGATCCTTTCGGTTTTGTCTACATGGACGGAGAATTTAAACTTATCAGACTGAGGTGACCATGTTAACCCTAAAGTGCTCGTGGTTGTTTTAAATTCTGTAATTGACTGTACTTCATGTAATTTATTTTCAACCAATAACTGATTCGCATTAGATCTGAATTTTCGTAACTTAAAACAACCCGAATCTAAAATCCGAGTAATTAATCTACAAATACGATTTAACCCTTCCTCAGTCTGATGACCCGTTATCAAATCATCCATGAAAAAATCATGTTTCATTATCCCGCGGACTTCCGGATCATTACATTCATTTGCCAATTGAAGAAGACAACGAGTACTTAAACACGGCGCGGAAGCGGTTCCGTAGGTCACCGTGTTCAATTTTAAATACCTTAAGGGTTCATGCTCATTGTCCCTCCACACTATCATTTGCAAATGTCTTTGACTCTCAGATATTAATATTTGTCTATACATTTTTTCGCTATCTGAGGTCATAACATAATTATGTTGCCTAAATCGAAGCAAAATACTAAATATATCGTCCTGAATCACTGGTCCAACCATTTGGATATCATTTAATGAGTAACCACTGTCGGTTTTTTCCGAAGCGTTAAACACAACCCGAAGTTTTGTAGTCTCACTCTTGTCTCGAATAACTGGGTGATGAGGTAAATAATATCCAAACTCAGGCTTACACGTTTCTGACAAATGATTCAAGTGCTCATATTCGTTTATAAATTCAACATAGGACTCCTTCACTTTACGTTGCCTTTTCAATCTTTTTTCTAAATTCATCAAACGCGACTTTGCCTTAACAAAGGAATCTCCAAGTACAGAAGGTGAAGTGTGAAAAGGCATCTTAACACAAAATCTACCATTTTCAGTTCTATACGTATTTTTTACAAAGTGTTTTTCACAAAATTCCTCTTCATTGCTATACGGTAGATTTTCTATACTTAATATCTCCTCAACCTTCCAAAATTTCTCTAATTGTTCACTAATACTTCTAGTTAAGTTACACGTTATTTCATGATTTGATTTACAAATATTTACGGGGCCCGTAACAAGCCAACCTAATTTACTACTCTGCAATGTGGGAAGACCTTTACCTAGTCTTATCTGTTGACCTGTTACCAGTTCCCAAAACAAGTCCGCTCCAATTAATATATCTACGTTAGCGGGCTCGTAAAATCTACTATCTGCTAAATCAACAAATACGTCACCGGGAATCTTTAATTCATTTACATTAATCTTTACATTTGGCAACATATTCGTGATTTTTGGTAAGACTATACAGTTGATTTCTACAGAAAAATCATTACGAGATGATTTGATTACAAAACTACAACTTTCTACGAATTGTAACTTAGTATTTCCTATACCATATACATTAAGGTTGTCCTTAGCACGTTTGCAGGACAATCCTAATTTATTACAAAAGCTTTCCGTTACTATTGACATCTGACTACCAGAATCTAATAATGCGCGTGCTACATAATGTTCATTATTTGTTTCGCTAACTACGTTAATGAGCGCGGTTGACAAAAGTACGTATTGAGTGGCGATCGTAGATAAGGAAACCGGTTCCGACGCGGGCGCAGAGCGCGCATGTACAGCGGCGCTCGCGGCGGTCGCGTGATGCGAAGCTGCAGGTTCGAACCCGCCTTGACGCACAACTCCGTCCGAAGTCTGGTGTGACGTACCAGCCGAGTCTTCACTGCGCGAACTTACACTATTATCCATACATGGAGGTCTATTTCTATGAAGCAACACGTTATGTTTATATTTACAAATTTTACAGCCAAATGATTTGCAATTGTATGCACGATGACCTGGTTTTAGACAGTTAATACATAATTTATTCTTAGAAACGACTTCGTTTCTTTCTTCTAAACTCATAGAAATGAATCTCGTACATTCAAACAGACGGTGATCTTGTTTACAAACTATACAATTAAATCTGTGGTTATTACTCGCCTGAGCGGACGCAACAAAACTAGCTGCTTTCTCACTTCTACAGACTACACTTGATTTACTATGCTTAGCTGTTTCTAATACATCCGCTCGATCGCGTAAAAACTTAAAAAACTCTTCGAGGGTAGGAACTTCTCCTAATATACTTTTATGTTCCTCCCACCTTCTACTCGTTACATTATCGAGTTTTGTTACTGCTAAATGTATTATCATAGTATCCCAATGTTCTACAGGCTGTTTTAACGTTTCTAAACCTCTCAAATTCTTCTTTATACTGTCAATCATAAAACGCAAAGCTTGGTCGGACTCCTTAGTTATACTTTCCATACTAAATAATGATTTCATATGATTACTTATTAAAAGACGTTTATTATTATACCTCTGACATAACAAATCCCACGCCAGGTGATAGCTATCGGAACAAAATGATACAGATTTAATAACTAATGCAGAGCTACCCTCTAATGACGATCGCAAGTAGTGGAATTTATTTATTGTGTCTATCGAATCATTATTATGTATTAATGCTTCATATGTATCCCTATACTCTAACCACTGACTATAATTCCCATCGAAAGTAGGTAATTTTATTGTGGGTAATTTTATTGAATTTTTGAATATGTTTCCACCTTCGAAACTATCGGAATGCCTCAAAGTTTGATTTGCTATACTTTTCTTTCGAACATTTATTTCTTCTATTTTATCTAAAATACATTGACCTTGAGAGATTAAGGAATAAAATTGACCTTCGACCTCAGAACGTACCATCATTTGTTCGTCCGGGTTTTCCGATTCAATTTCAATTTCGGATTGTAAGTCATCGAAAGTGGAAAAACATGCTTCTAGTTTGGTTAACCTTAACCTTAACTCAGAAACTTGCTGATCAGTTAACCTTTCTACAGATTTGATCTCTTCTAAATAACTTTTAAAAATTGTTAATCTACCCTTAATATAACTTCTCTTTTTTATTGGGTCAGTAACTTTCCTAGTGGTCTGAGACATTGTTATAATACGACAAATTTAACGTTGTGATAATTAGAAATAAGTAAACACCCAGGTTCGTTAATTTACAACTGAAATTCGAAGAAATTGACTAATAATCCAAACAGTTAGCATTGGAAGTAACATGTGGGTAGGTTAGGAAAAAAAAGGAACGGGCTCACCAATTCTTCAGCGCTTTATACTCTCTCTTTACTGTGTCCTTCAACGTCCTTATAAGTACATAATTTCCTTGTCCTTCCAATTTATTGAGTACTTTCCTTCGAAAATCCTGGTCACGGCACCAAAATGTTTAGGCTTATGGCCTTGATTGTGTGGTGTCGGGTAAGTGTGCGGAGCTGAAATATAAACTCAAACTGGACGACTATATATTTAATATTCCTTTTACAATAGGGTTATTTTTGCTATTTATACGTATGTATTTAATTACAATTATTACAGGTTTTCTAAGGTCCGACGCTCGTCGCGAGGCGCGCGCGCCTTTTTATATCCTCAGCGCCGTGGAGTAGGGACACCGGCCCGGCCCCCCGCACCCTGCGGGGGGTGGGCCTTAACAACATCCATTAGTAATTTTACAATTAGTAATAGCACAATAGCTGAGAAAATGCTGAAAAACACAAACACAATATATCCTTGCACAGTTAACTAGTGGAAAGCTAAAACTTTTTTTTTTTTTTAATTGGTAAATGACTCACTCTCATAAGATCATTCTTCTCCTGCGCTTATCCAAATTTATTTGGGGTTTGCGCAACATGTCTTTTTCTTACATACGTAGTGGGGTGACTATTACTACATCCATTCATTGTTTTTTTTTTTTGATCTTTCCCTACTCTTAAACCGGTCTACATTCATACTAATCAGCATGCCATAATGCACAACGTAACATTATGAAGAGACAAAATACACCGATACTTATGCCATGAAGCTCTCTCATAAAGCTTAACACACTAACCCGGGATAATCGCGCCAATGCGCCGATGCCACATAATATACGTTACATTATGTCGCATCATCGCGCTCGTGCGTTCATGTCGGCATGTGTAATAGCTTAATGACATGCATTCATATGCAGCGCGGTCCAATCGGCGCCGGCGCAGCCATCTGTTGCCACAGAGAGTTTAAAAGGGACATTGTTTTGGAGGAGGCTTTTGATAAAAATGCATCAAAACAAATTAGGTTGAAGTTAAACCTTTGAAAAACTTCACTACTAGCTGTCTAGCCCTCAAAAAGCCCACCTTTTACTGCTTCGTGACTGAGAAAAATAAAACGAGGAAGCGAAGTCTTCTTCTCCTTCTTCATAGCGTGTCGATGGCAATAATAAAAGAAAAGATTTTTTTTTTAATTTCTTTAGCCCAAAATTCAGCAACGCGAATACTGATCGTTGACGCAGCCATCAGGTCCTCACGTGTGCAGGTAACAGGATATGCGGTGCAGGATGGGAGGTGAGCCATTGTCTGTGGAAAGACGCCACATACACACCGGTGGTCTGAGCCTTCCATGAACCCTCATGGAGGTTGTCCTTGCTGCAGCCTAGTTGGGTATGAAGTTTAAGGTTTTCCAAGTAAACCACGGTAACTTGAGCTCTCTGATGATTCCATAAAGAAATCAGGAGGTTTAAGCAGTTCTTGCCAAAGATAACATCTTCCTGTGCAGGGGTTGCCATTCGCTGGACCCACTCACCCCAGAAAATTGTTTCTAGATAGTGAATGTAAGATAAAGTTTTTCGTATACTTAAAACTATATGGAACAATACAGGCAGGTTTAGGAACTGCGGATTATTGAATGCCAAAACCAAACAAACCTTTGAACCGGCAGCAAAGCAGATCCAAAGCAGACCTTTCTTGTATAGTCGTCATAAGATATGAAATCTGAAGCCTCCTTCAGTAGATTCCACCACCCGCTCATCAGCTAGCAGCTGTATTTATCTGTCAATATTGAATTATGATATTACGAAAAACTACGGTTTATTCGCCGTGTGTTGGCACGGTCGTCAGTGTTGTATGGATTACTATGGAAACTTGATGACGGACACGTTTTTTCTACGGCGTGGCTTATACGCCGTACCGTAAAGAAACCGACCCGTGTACACAGGGCTTTAACAGTTAGACTGTCCGAGATACAGAAACCACATGAACTCACAAAAACCTACATTCTTCAAATCTGCATTTTCTCTATAGGAATAAACAGAATGACCTGACCCGAAAATGTTTTATTATATTCTTAAATCACGTCGTTGCATTGGTTATGCGCTGCACACCGTTGATTAGCCCTGTAAGTGCAGACAATGTGTTAGCACCACTCAAATTGTGCGCATCCTGTACATGGCGAGGCGCGAATCTTAATGGCCAGGTTATCACTTTGTCATACTCATATTTTGTATGATCGGTGCATAAGGGTACCAGTCTTAGATACGAAGGTGTATCGTATTACCCAGTAACTTGGTTGTGGAGGTCAGATAGGCAGTCGCTCCATGTAAACCACGGGTACCTATTCATCTGTGTCCGGCTGGAAGTCGACACCAACATAGTTGGGAAAAAGATCGCCGGCAGACAGAGCCGGCTTAAGCATATTGGGCGCCGGGGTGCGATAACCAGCCTGCGCCAACTTTTTTTTTTTTTTAATGGCGTTTACAACAATAAAACGGTCCGGTGCCATTAGTAATAAGGTTCTTGCACGTCGCAAGTCGCAAAGCGAATATGCCGCCGAAAGCTGCATGAGGCATATATAAACAATATTGGTGCCTACATCTTTAAAGGTGTAATGAATATCTGTTCAGTAATTTTTAAAACGGATTATGATTACTCATGGTATAAGACGATTGGCTTGCGCCCCCTAAAACCCTGCGCCCGGGCGCCACGCACCCCTTGCACCCCCTGGTAAAGACGGCCCTGACGGCAGATGATAATGATGACGGTGCATCAGGGTCGATCGAATTATTCCTATTCTTCTATTCTAGACTAGCTTATTACCAGTATTTTTCACTTGATCTCACGATTTTGAAAAACGATTCTTTCTACAAGCATAACTTCTTCATCTACAATAACTTTATCATCCAAGTTAACTATGTTAAATTATAATCATAAATGATAAATGATTTATTTTCTATAAGTAGGTTTGTACAAACACTTTTACATGTCAATCATATTTTTTAAACTAGATGAGGTCGGCGTTTCCTATCTGACTACTCTGAGAAGAAAGGCCGAAACAAACTCAGAGGTCACAGTCTCTTTTAAAGTCCAGACATAATCTTGGTCAGATCATGTGAAGACCATGTAGATCAAATTAATGTCTTTGGATCTTTGCACAAAAACGTTGTCAAACCTATTGTTTGTTTATTAATCTTACTCTAATATTATAAACGCGAAAGTTTGTGAGAATGGATGGATGGTAATCCATCCATTCAACGTTCAGTAGTTTTTGCGGTAAAGATACCGCAAAAACTACTGAACGGATTTATATGAAATTTGGCACACAGCTAGTTTATAACCAGGATTAACACATAGAATACTTTTTATTCCGATATTTCCACGAGATCGAGACCTATGCGGGTGAAACAGCGGGGCGCTGCCTAGTATTAGCATAATAAGAAACTGTCCCTGGAAAGCAAAAATCCTCCTCTCTTATACATAGAAATATAAGAACATAATTTGTCCAATTAGGTATAGAAACATGTGAAATTACTTGTTTGTAGGAACAAACGATTATCGTAAAGGTACCTAAAAAAAAGGGAAAGTTTTAATCAAAAAAATCCGAGTAGAGCCGCGATCCCGTAATAGCTAGTTCGTCATACATTTGACAGGAGTCCTGGGTTTCTTATAAACCGCATACCCCATTAGTCATGCAAGGCACACTGTCTATTAGCTACCTAAGTGCGATGTGACAAAATTGACCATATCCTGTGCACGGCGAGCTGCGAATTTTAATATCAAAGCAATAGTTTATTACTTTGTATTGAACGGAACTAGGTCGGACCATTTGTGTTCCTGATTAAATTATAAAATTACTCTTCATGCCTCTGTGTATCATGGTTTGCTTACAAAACCGCGAATATCTCTGCCATAGTCAAATCATTGAGATTTGTATGTATACAATGTAAAAATATATTTTAAAAAATCTTCCCTAGGGGGTCTAGAACCTGCAGGGTAATTAAACTAATTGCATAACACACTATCAGTAGCAATGGGTTTCATTTTGACAGTTCAATAACATCCATTGCGTTATTTATGTTGTTGAGCAGACACATTTTTCGAACGTATGGAGCAATGGATTAGCAATATGCTTCAAAATGATTCATATTGAGAGTAATAGTGTATTCCAATTAGGGTGTACACCATGGAGTATTTCAAACTTTATGATGATTTTCGCCAAAGATTTTTTGTGGTAAATGAACAATGACCAACCTTTTCTCGACAGCTAATCAATTGAGAGTATTGGTGCTTTATTTAAATGTTATTTTTGCCTGCAATTTTAGAATCAATTTCAGAATTACGTACACGGAGAGAAAAATCTTAGAAAAAATACTGTGCTGTCTCATAATCTGAGTGCATTTGAGTGGTAATGGAAAAATTTGGCAAGAGTCCTCCCCTTTTCCTCTCCTTTCTTTAACTTTCTTCTAGACAGACGTGTTTAAAATAAATTATGGAAATAACCGTAGAATAATTACAAGCAATCAAAGTGATATTTTTTTTTGTTGCACTAAGTGTACACGCACAAAACTTATTCCCACTACGGCAAAACCTTGCCAAGTTACGTGCCGCCGACTGTAGCACAGTAAAAATTCTTATGCTTTATAGTAAAATATATTGGACAAATAGTGAATTTTTCCCAATCTCACTCAGAAAATATTCTGTAGATGTCACTTGCACTCACTTTACAGTGACGAGCACAGTAATTTTTCTAAGAATTTTCTCTCCGTGTAGGTGTTCCATAGGACTGCAGCCTCCTAATATCGATCTAATGACAATAATCTGCCCACCTTGAAATAATGACGGTATAATTTTATCTTTGTATCACAAACGTAATACACAGAATGGCCATAGGGGTATCACCATAAGAATTTAGTGCAAAAACGATTGCGTCAGAAACAATTGTCTATGTGCTATATAAAGGAGGGTTTCCTACTTTTTTCCACAGTTTTATAACATTGTGTATTATGATGGCAGTGTACAGTTTTATAATTGCGGCTTTGATCGCGATTAGCTTGTCCGTTGGTAAGACGATTCTTTACATCTCATTATAAAGCTGAAGTGGTAGTGGGCTGGCCATGTTTGTGGAGGACCGATGGCCGGTGGAAGAGACGAGTCCTGGACTGGAGACTGCATATCGGCAAGCGTAGTTTAGGACCACCAGCCGACCCAGACAAGGATAGACTCCTCTCCATCCTTGTCTGGGTCGGGCGGAAACCCGAGGTGATGGGTGGGTGATGTGGCCAGCAGGGCTGGGAAGAGCCTACGGCCAGTAGAACTGTGATAGGCTAAGTTGATATACAGCGTGTAACGGAAGGGGGGTATCAACCCTGAAGGAGGTGAATGTGCTCATGAAACTCAACAACTTTCCCCAAAGAACATAGGTCGAAATATGAAAAAAAAATTTGGCCCTCCCTTACAAAACTGACTACCAGCTGATTGATTTACTATGGGAGGGCCAAATTTTTTTTTCATATTTCGACCTATGTTCTTTGGGGAAAGTTGTTGAGTTTCATGAGCACATTCACCTCCTTCAGGGTTGATAACCCCTTTCCGTTACACGTTGTATAGTGTGAAATTGAAAACATGCGACAAATCGAAATGGGAGATTGTACTCATCATTATTAACAACTTTTACCATGGGACCAAGCCTGAAATTGCGAAAAAAAAAATCAGCTGTTCCTACATTTTGACGAGTTATGCGAACATAAATGTAGGGAACAGCTGATTTTTTTTCGCGATTTCAGGTTTTATCTCATAGTAAAAGTTGTTCACAATGATGAGTACAATCTCCCATTTCGATTTGTCGCATGTTTTCAATTTCACCCTGTATACACTTTTTTTTTTTTTTGTTTGCCTATGTTGTTGGCCCGTGGCTAAATAATAACAGCCGCACAGGTCGATCGATCAGGTTAAGCTACGCTTGCCGCGGTTGGTCTGTGGATGGGTGACCATCTTTACATACCGAGACCTCCCGTGCCTCGGAAAGCACGCTAAGCCGTTGGTCCCGGCTGTCATTCATAGATCTTTGACAGTCGTTACGGGTAGTCAGAAGTCCGAAAGTCTGACAACCAGTCTTACCTAGGGGTATCGTATTACCTAGTGACTGGTTTGTGGAGGTCAGATAGGCAGTCCCTCCATGTAAAATACTGGTATTCAGCTGCATCCGGTTAGACTGGAAGCCGACCCCAACATAGTTGGGAAAAGGCTAGGCTGTTGTCCCACTGCTGGGCTTCGCCTTTTCCCTACCAAACCTTGTCTTGTGCTATCTCTAGCCATGTTGGCACTGGAAACCTTATCAGATCGTCACACCACCTTCACCGTGGTCTAGCTCGACGGCGATGTCCTCCTTCAAGCATCCAGTGAGTGAACATCTTTGCCCATCTCTCCGGATCCATTCGCGCGACGTGTCCGGCCCACTCAGCCTGAGTTGATTGATAACGCGTCTTAATCTGAGAATGTGTTTGGTCTTTCTTAGGATCACCAGTCCAGACCATCACAATAGTCACAGTCTTCAATCACCGAATAGTCTTTAACGATTGGTCTTAACCAAGGCCAGGACTTCAAAACCAAACGTACAGGAGAAATTCCTAGTTTGGGGCAACGTTTTATTAAAAAAAAACCAAAAGAAACAAAACAAAAACAAAAGATTGTTACGCAAACGATAACTTTGTGAATCATACAAAATATTACGGAATTCTAATAATGTATGAATTCAAGAATTTTAAAGAGTTTTCCTGTCCTCTTTCACACAAACACACATACCTAGGTAGATAAACTGGCGTGCGTCTATGAATTAGTAGCTCTGTTATAAATTAACAAGGCGTAATCAATAACAACCATATCTCCGTATACAAATCTCAATACAAACATCTGCAATGCACAAAACTTAGCAACAGAAATCCCTGCATAGCCACTATAAACCGATTTAGTGACCTTCAAATTGTTCTGACCTCAATTTCCGAGTCGCCTACGTCATCGTCATACAAAATGTAATAGTTAACTTTTATTTCCATCGGACTAAAGTTCAAAATCGTTTGAAGCAGTGTTATTGATTGCTTGCAGTAAACGCAAAGTGAATTATCAACTACCTGTGACGTCAGAATCTATTTTTATCTTTTCAGAAAGATTCGTTGGTACTGGTTAATAATTTCGAACTCGTAATACATGTCAGGATGGCCGAGCGGTCTAAGGCGCTGCGTTCAGGTCGCAGTCCACTTCTGTGGGCGTGGGTTCGAATCCCACTTCTGACAAAAACTTTTTGCTTTTATATTTTCTATTCTTAGTTCAAAGACTACAAAAACTCGACCATGGTATTATTATTTTGATGTTTTGTTAATTTTAATCTCTTTATTTCTTTAATTTAGTCATTTGTAAAATTTACCGCTGACTATTCCCAAAAATACAGAATTTCATTCCACCATCTATTTTAACATCTTAAGTCTTCCTCTTCCAGTATCATCAGAACTCTTCGCCTCTTCAACACCTGAAGCTCGCGAGGATTGGGAGCGCATCGTGGGGGGATTCAAGGCCCCCAATGGCTCCATTCCCTACCAGGTCTCCCTTCGCGTTTGGGGAACGTGGCACTTCTGCGGGGCGTCTCTTGTGACGCCCAGAGTCATACTCACTGCAGCTCATTGTGTTGACAGGTGAGAAAAGAAAGTATTGTTCTCATTGACAACCATTTTTTTTTTAGATTTATTAGGAAGATAAAAATATATACACTGACTGGATAAACTTCTAATATTTCATGAACTAACAAACTATCAAAGTAAAAAAATAAGATCCTAACTGAACTAAACATATTGACAAACTAAAATATGGCATTGAAAAATTCCTCCGCATCGCTGTCGACTGGTAATGTACCCAAGATACTGGCGACACTACCACGTGGTATGGCAATGCTTAGCCTCCCAAGTAAAAGCCAACCCTTGGGTCACGGGAAGTGACAACCACTTATTTAGTTTGCAAAGTGGAATACCTAGTAACACATATATCATCACGTCTGTACATACCAGCTGGTCGATTCTGTAAAAATCTCACCGTGAAATCATAAGTGAAGTGAGCTTGAAGTGAGCTGTGTCAATAGTGTTAATACCTAATGACAGCTCACTCCACGCTCACTTCACCCAAGTTTTCACGGTGAGATGGTTACAGGATCGCACGGCTGTAGTAATATCTTGTAATTGTGTGAAAAACACAAGTTCTAATAAAGTACGCACGCACTGTCTTGCTTCTGTCTGCTATGATATAATTTGCAGGCGCTGTTTAATAGTGTCACGAATTCACGATTGAAATAAAGGCTATCCATTTCGGTAAGATTCTAGGCTGACCTTGTGTCAAGTTGCCGAATATTGTCAGCATTCGTTCTCTATAGACAGACTCAAACTCAACATCGTAAATAATAAACACTAGTAACTAGCGACCCGTCCCTGCTTCGCACGGTTTTATGACAATTAAGAAATTATTATTTTCCAATTTGACAAAACATTGAGATTTCTTTATTATATGTGCAATTAATGTTATTATATTATACACTCAAGCCATTCTAAATAAAATTCTCTAAATGATGGTGAAAACCACACCGAAATCCGTTTCGAAATTTAGAAGAACAACGTCACACACGACAAGTGACATTAATTTGTAAAATTTATAGATAGATAGTTTTGGGAAAAGTTAGCACACTATAGGTACTCTAACAGCCATTACATCTTCCACTTCCTTTCAGACTAAAACCCCAATACTTCAAAGCTGTAGTAGGCACGAACCAACTCCGCGCCGGCGGCACAGCATACGACATCAGAAAGGTAGTCATTCATGAGGATTATGACGATTATGTCATTCGCAACGACATCGCCATACTCTTCACTGAAAAGGAGATAGACTTCGGAAGCAAAGTGGATGCTGTGGAGCTGAATGATGAGCCGGTGGAGAAGGGAGAAGAGCTGGTGCTGACTGGTTGGGGGACTACGTCGGTGAGTTATGGTTTTCCTGTCAAGAACGCCTTTCTTCTGTTTTATGATAAAATCAATACTGGCGCCGACTCTCTTGTTCACAAACTAAAGTAAAAAGTTCAGTGCATCTTTTTCTTTCTATTTCATTAAGAAAAAAACAGAAGATAAATATTAGTTTCGTCCTGATTAAGTAGACTGATTGTTGTTATTGAAACTTAGTTTGACTAAGTACAATGTAATCGAAACATGGCCAAAAATATCGCATACAATTACTAACGTACGACTACTTGCTCGGACCCTCTTGTGTCAGGCAAAATGCAAGAAATATTTGATCCCATTATAGTACCTTAGACGCTTATTTATGTACATCACATTTAGAGTACAAAGAGATATGAAAAGTACCTTCGGAATTCAATTATTTGGACATCAAATAAAAGTAAAAAAGAATCGGTGCCTATAAAATATTGAATAGCAACAAGTCCCTATCACGCACATCGCTCTAAACTACTGTCTACGGCACCTGTGCCACCGCGCCGCCGGCAATTAACGAGAAGCGAGTAGAGCTAGCAACTACAGACGAGTTGGCGAGCAACGAGCAGCGAGTTCGCGACCGCGACGAGCGAGTAGGGGAAGTCAGCTCAAAGCGGCCATAGGAGGCAAAGCGGCCACGCTTCATTTTTCGGGTATTTGAAATGATAGCGTAACTTTGCCATTCTGGACGCATAACCGAACCTCCCGCCCCGCGCCAGTGAGTCATTCATTAGCGGTGAGAACGAATGCGTGGCTCTAGTGACGACAAATGTTTTTTTGTGTGTTTTGTTAAAATAATACAAGGTAAGTTCAACCTGTTTTGGTCAAAACTGTTTATATGTATTTAAATGCTTTCATTACACATATAATGTTACTTATCTATTTGGCCTTTTTTGTGTGGTATTTGCTTCGAAATATAGTAAATAATGTAAGTGAAATTAATTTTTTAAACAAAATGGCCGAAAAGGGCAAAGCGGTTCGGGCAAAGCGGTCAGTTGGCCGCTTTGCCCTTACTTTCATATTGTGGCTGCATAGATAATGCTTAATTATTTCGCTTAATTATTTTGTATAACTACAAAAGAAAAACAGCCCAGGCACCCTGGGACGAAGCTACGATGGCCCGATCAATTAAAGGGGTAAAAGAAAAGCACGAGTCAATTAAATCCATCGCAATAAAATATGGTAGCCCTCGCACAACCCTGAGAAGACACTTAAACACTGGATCTGCCATAAAAAACTTGGCAGATTTACCACAGTGTTTACACCACAGCAGGAAGAATTAAGATTTAGAGGAATAATTTGGATAGAAAACTTTAAGACTGTTGAAAGGCTAAGTAAGAGAAATAATTGTTGATTAATAACAAGTGTTGTTGTTTTTTTATTTTTACATGTTAATTATATATGTTAATTTTTGATTTTGCATTTTTATTTTGTCAATTACGATATATTCCAACAAAAAAACAATTCATTTCTTGAAAACTTTTGGGGTGGCCACGTTGCCCTTACCCCCATGGCCGCTTTGGGCGGCCACTCGGGCAAAGCGGTTTTATGACAAGTTTTCGTAATCTGCAAATCATAAATAAATAATAATAAATAAATTTTATTTCTCAAAAAAATTAATAATAGGTTACAGAAAAATATTTTGGCAGTATTCATTTCTAATAGGTGGATGTAGCCACTGCAACCGAACTAGGCAATGCCTGTATTTCGGTTTCCAGCGCCTTTTCCCTCGATATTGCAACAATAAAATGCCAAGGAAAAGTATGGTTGGTTGTACTATTAATTAAATTTTGAATGACTTAAAACTAACTTAAATGCTACATTGTATAAAAATTTAAATTACTCATAATATAATAAGCAAATGGTCTATACGTGAGTGAGGAGTGTGTGAGTGTGTGTGAACCAGTAGGTGAAATGTAGAGTTTGATTGATGTGGGTGTGTGTGTGTAGCTCTGCAAATCATATGTCTATTTTTAAATTTGCGCAAATTTGAATTGGCCATTACAAAAATTCTATTAATTCTCTACTTGCTAGTATAAAATTCTCTTCAAAAATCATTCGTTTAATAGTTTTTTTTTTTACTCAAAGTTAAGGTGGCCGCTTTGAGCTGACTTCCCCTAAGCGTATGTACAGACGCCAGCACATCAAGCTACCCGAAACTGTCAAATTAACCCAATCAACTTTGAAAATAATAAAATTTGACAGATTGTAGTAGCTTGATGTGCTGGCGTCTGTACAACGGTGAAGGAAAACATCGTGAGGAAACCGGCATGTCCTAGAATCAAACATTCCAAGACATGTGACATCCACCAACCCGCACTAGGCTCGCATGGTGAGATTATGGCCCACTCCATCTCGAAGAGAAGAGGCCTGTGTCCGAGCAGTGGGAACATTATAGGCTGATTTTGATGCTTATGTACCACGCCTTTTGTATTTTTCTTGAACGAGAAAATCGTTGATAACTAGTCGCTTCCTCGTCGGCGGTGTGTGTTTTTATGGTAACTATTTTTGTGGTGTACAGTAAAGTATATATTATACAACGTGTAACGTTAAATGCGCAAAACCTCAGACCCCCCAACTGATTTTTAATTCAATTGACCTATTTCAGAGAGAAAACCATTAAAAAAATTGTAAAGGTTTTATGTGCTGTTTTAGTTTTACTGGCCATTCTGATCGCTTCTTGCGTCTGCGTCGACGCTTTATCGAGGGAGGAGTCGTCACCGGGCCGCTGCGCCGCGCTGGCATTGGCTTGCTTGACCTATTAATAAATAGACACGGCAACATTTTTAATGAAGATTTTTAGAAAAATGAGACCTATATTAAAAAGTGGTTCAATTAATTCTGCTCGTTGTTCTGATCAAACTATTTTCAGGTTTTGCGCATTTAACGTTACACGTTGTATATGATCCATACTCCTTGCCACAAGCAAATATAAACACCAAGTCCCTTGTCTACAGTACCCTGGCCGCCTGCCCAACGACCTGATGCAGCTGGAACTGAGGTCCATCACGTATGAAGAGTGTAAGGAGGCACACAAGAGTATCAATGCCGTGTTCGAGACCCAGATATGTGCGATGACGAAAGCTGGAGAAGGGGCTTGTCACGTAAGCAACTTTATAACTAAGTGTTCATATTTTTTCCCCTGTTAGGTTTTCCGGATATAAGCCTAGTAGCTACCCTTTTTTTTTTTTTTTTTCGCTGAGAAATGACATTACGCATCTCCGCTCGTCGGGGGACGGAACGGAGTATGTGGGACTCCCTGCCAGAGTGGCAGTATACCCACTAAACTAGTAGCTACCCTACTACAAGCTAGCCTACCTTTGTTAACACTTTCAGTGCCCAACACCCGGCTCCCGGGTAGAAAGATAATTCGTTCGCGTGCCCAGAACTCGCCTCCCGCGTTCTACATATAAATAGGCATCTAACCATGCCCAGCTCCCGCCTAACGGGTGCAAATCGTGTTACTAGGGTTGCTAAAAATAAGCAAAAAGTAAGCAAGTAATCTATGTACAGACGCCAGCACATCAAGCTACCCGAAACTGTCAAATTTTCCCAATCAACTTTGAACCTTATACTTTAACGATAAAGTTGAAAATCTATTAAAGAAAATTGACAGATTGTAGTAGCTTGATGTGCTAGCGTCTGTACTTGCAGTGAAAGGGTTAACTTTGGCGAAATGAAGTGTTTACTGTATGTACATACAATTAATCAAATCAAAAGACTGGTCCAGTCTTTTGATTCAGTTATTCACGATTATAATATTCCTTGGAACTTTGAACTGGAGTGGAGGGTAGCATTTAGGATAGCGTTGAACGTAATAATAACACTTTTGCTCGTTTTCACTAAAACTAAGGTCAAATGAATGCCTAAACAAAAGCACGTTGTTGGAATTTCATTTTTCGGCGCTGCTGGGCCGAGCATGACGTGTCGTGTTAGTGAAACTAAACCAGGCTATAGAAAAACCATTAATTGCTCAAAATGTACCTACAATGATTGTGATATTACAGGGAGACTCCGGTGGTCCACTGGTGCGGGAAGGTCGTCAGATCGGCATCGTGTCGTGGGGCATACCCTGCGCCAGGGGCAAGCCTGATGTATACACAAAGGTATAACCTAAGATTAGATTAAATTCTGCCACCAAAGAGATTAACCGTTTCGTGAAGGATCCTGGCTCACATTCTGGGGAAAATCCTTGAACATATCCTGCATTTCTGCGTGACTTAATGTGTTTAGACAGGAAAAGATAGTATAGTCTAGAACACACGTTTTGTAGGGGGAATCCACAACCAAACACATAAAAAACCCTAATTCCTTTTTGAAGTCGATAAAAAGGCAACTTTTATTGGTCTCTCACTCAAAGACAATACGTTAAAACGAGAGGCAAACACAAATACTGACTCAAAATCAACATAGTTTATTTCACATAAACCTACATGGGCATTTATGAAACATCAGATGGTGCATGGTTCCAATTGGTCGTTTCCTATGGAGAAGAGCCGGCGAGACCACGGCCACAGCAGACACGCTTACTCTTTTGAAAACAATTAACAGCCGTGCGATTCTGTAACCATCTCACCGTGAAAACTTGGGTGAAGTGAGCGTGGAGTGAGCTGTCATTTCATTAGGGATTATCACTATTGACATTACTCACTTCACTTATGATTTCACGGTGAGATTTTACAGAATCGACCGGCTGTTTTCAAATTACAGTATCAACAGGTTTGGGACGACAGTGGCGCCGATTCCCTGGTTCACAAACAACTAAATTTAAATTCAGGACATCTTTTTCTTTCTATTTCATTAAGAAAAGGACAGAAGATAAATATTAGTTTAGCCCTGTCAAATTAGTCAGCGCCTGACGTGAATTGACGTATTTTTAGTAGCCAATGTTTTAATCACGTCTAAACTTGTCTATGGAGAATCTTAATTTGACAGGACTAAACTAATATTTATCTTCTGTCCGTTTTTTAATGAAATAGAAAGAAAAAGATGCGCTGAACTTAAATTTAGTTTAGTTTGCGAACAAGTTTGGCATCGGCGCCAATGTCAAATTTTCCCAATCAACTTTGAACCTAATGCTTTGGCGATAAAGTTGAAAATCTATTAAAGAAATTTGACAGATTTTAGTAGATGTTGCTGGCGTCTGTACAAGGCCTACAACGGTCTCACATCCACAAAGTATAAAATAATATATAGGGTGACTGGTAATTAGTGACCGATACTTAAACACATGATTCTACTCATGACAACAAACAACTTTTACTATGGGACCAAATCCGAAATCGCGAAAAAAAATCAGCTGTTCCCTACATTTATGTTCGTACGAGTCGTCAAAATGTTGGGAACAGCTGATTTTTTTTTCGCGATTTCGGGTTTGGTCCCATAGTAAAACTTGTTTGTTGTCATGAGTAGAATCATGTGTTTAAGTATCGGTCACTAATTACCAGTCACCCTATATATAAAAACCATTCTTATCTCCATTTACACCGTCTTTTGTCTCCCTAGGTGGAAGCCTTCATGCGCTGGATAGAGAAGACCCTGTATGATGATGACGAGGACCACGTGAAGTACATCCACCACCACAAGCATCAACGAAGGACTAATAGACACTGAGCAACCGGCGATTCTGTTAGAATCTCACCGTGAGAAGATAAGTGAAGTGAGCTGTCATTCCATCTCATGGGACGGAGTGACACTAATGACATCATTTTTTTTCATCACTTTAAGCTCACTTCACCTGAGTTCTCACGGTGAGATTTTTACAGAATAGCACTACAGCCGGTCGATTCTGTAAAAATCTCACCGTGAAATCATAAGTGAAGTGAGCTTGAAGTGAGCAGTGTCAATAGTGTTAATTCCTAATGACAGCTCACTTCCCGCTCACTTCACCTAAGTTCTCACGGTGAGATTTTTACAGAATAGCAGTACTGGGGTACTTGTATGTGTTATTGTAATGTGTTTGTTTATTGTACAGAATTTAAGTGATACAAATAATAATGAGAACTATTGCGAGTTATTTATTTTGTTTCTCGTAATCTGTGGGCCGTGCACGGTTTTTGCGACTTGAGAAAAGACCTAGATTTTTTAAAATAAAACGCAAATTCAATATTAATAATATTTTTCACATCCGACTGGTAGTTCCAGAGATTAGCACGTTCAAACAAACAAACAAACTCTTCAGCTTTATTATTAGTATAGATAAGATGGATGAGTTTGTGGTGTTTTGTCTGGTAACTACATGGGCTCGGCATGAATACAGGTAGAGAAAATAAAACACAAACGTTTGTTTTAAAAAATCTGCTCTATATAATATATAAAGCATGCATAAATCTAATATCACAGCAGTCTGTCGCGACTGTCTTTTCTTTATAACACATATAAAAATATTATTATTAAATACATAAAAACAAACTCTTAAAATCATTATGAAACCGCACCATTTATCTCCTTAAGAGGGTTTATCCCTTAGAGCCATGTTGGAGATTCAAAATTGATGATTTCCGACGGACAATAAAACCATAATGCGTTTAATTTATAGATGAGATATTGACGTCATATTATTGGGAATTTTATAATCTAGTGCATGGCTGAAAAACATTTTCAATTTTTCGTATAGTTTTCTCATCAGAACCGTTTTTATGCAAGCCTTTTTTCAAACTAGCGATCGACGGTCTAAGCAGATGCGAGATATTAGTAAAACCGTATACGACAAACTTATAACAACATTACTTTATACAAAATAATAACATTTATTAGTGCATGGCTGAAAAAAAAAACGATTACTGTAAGTTTTCATTCAAGAAAAGTATATTCAAAAGTGTCAATTGTAGCCACTTTTCGAGATATTAAACGTGTTAATTTAGGATGAAATCTGAAATATTTATATTTTCTTTTAGACCTAGTAAATTAAGACATTTATGTTCTAAAACATGGTTTAAATATTTTTTTGATAACTTATATGTTTATTTTACTATGAATTATTTAGTATTGCTAGAGCGGCGCGCTGAGCGGTGGCGTGAATCCGTGCCGATTATATAGCAATACTAAATAATTCATAGTAAAATAAACATATAAGTTATTAAAAAAATATTTGAACCATGATTTAGAACATAAATGTCTTAATTTACTAGGTCTAAAAGAAAATATAAATATTTCAGATTTCATCATAAACTAACACGTTTAATATGTCGAAAAGTGGCTACAATTGACACTTTTGAATATACTTTTCTTGAATGAAAACTTACAGTAATCGTGTTTTTTTTTCAGCCATGCACTAATAAATGTTATTATTTTTTATAAAGTAATGTTGTTATAAGTTTGTTGTATACGGTTTTACTAATATCTCGCATCTGCTTAGACCATCGATCGCTAGTTTGAAAAAAGGCTTGCATAAAAACGGTTCTGATGAGAAAACTATACGAAAAATTGAAAATGTTTTTCAGCCATGCACTAGATTATTAAATTCCCAATAATATGACGTCAATATCTTATCTATAAATTAAACGCATTATGGTTTTATTGTCCGTCGGAAATCATCAATTTTGAATCTCCAACATGGCTCTAAGGGATAAACCCTCTTAATTACTAATTCACCGTAATAAGCAAACATAAAAATTATACATAAACTAAATAAGCCAACGTACGGCCAATTTTCTTCGCGCACTGGATTTTCAGCGCTCTGTCCAGCGCCGAGAGTTGAAAATACAGTGTTTTTTTTTTACGCGCTGCAATGCGCTCTGTTGGATTCTCAACGCTCAGCTCAATACTGAGAGTTGAAAATCCAGTGCGCGATAAAAAATCGACCGTGCGTACCTGGGCTAGTGGCGAAATAGTAACAGACTTTTCTCTCACTACAATCGACGACAATATAGTTTTAAAATACTAATAGTATACACAAATTGTTAATTCAATTTTATTCTTGAAAGGACAATGACCATTCCGACTTATCAAAAATTATTAAAAAAATATTATGTATATTTACGTAAGTAGAAAGTTGCTTCTAAAATGTTCATTATCCTTTCTGTTCACAATATATTTTTCCACGATCATACACGACCTACACAAAATAAGTCACTTAGGTACCTACTTTAAAAATACAGTTTCTAGTTTAACTTGGTATAGCGGCAGGCGTATTCTGTAACATAATTTTATTCAGAACTAGCTGTGCCCGCGACTTCAATCGCGTGCATATCGGGAAAAAAAATTGAATTTCATAGGTTTAATTTTTTTTTACGCGAAAACCTAATTATTTTTTAAAATAAAAGTAACTTAAGTTACTCCTTACAACATCAGCTATCTACCAGTGACATTCCCGCCAAAATTGGTCCAGCCGCTTCGGAGATTAACCGGAACAAACGAAATTAAAAATAAAACTGTTTTTTTTTATAAGTAATAATACTTTCATAATATGCATTTAATAAAAAGCTGTTATTTTGACATTACAAACAGGCACTTTCAATTTTATTTATTTGGTGTAGATATCATACCAACGACAATTTCGTATGAGACTTGACATTGATGATATTTCCTTTCCGGAGGGCATCGAAAGTCCTTTTTAGTTCGAAGTATTTTTGAACGCTTCAATTTTCTATCTCGCTCTAGGATTGAATGGGCATGGCATTGCGATTAAAATTATGTTACACGATTACCCTTCTAATATGAAATTATTTTTATGGTTTTCAGCCAATGTTTTTAGGGATTCTTTTTTATTCATAACGGGTGTAAAAAGATGCTTAACGAATCTTAGAGTCAGTTGTACTCCCCGTCATTGTAATCATTTTTGTACTGGTCCTGGGAACCTTTTGTTTACATATTGAAGGTCAAAATTCCAACTTTTATGGACATTTTTTTACGGAAACAAGTTCTTAATGTTATATACAAGTTGTAACTTAAATAACTTACAACCTCATAAGGGGTCATTGTACTCATCATTATGAACAACTTTTACTATGTGACCAAAACAGAAATCGCGAAACAAAGAATTAGCTGTTCCTTACATTCTGACGAGTTATGCGAACATAAATGTAGGGAACAGCGATTTTTTTTCGCGATTTCAGGTTTGATCCCATATTAAAAGTTGTTCATAATTATGAATACAATGGCCCCTTAAGAGGTTGTGCGTTAATTCTGAGACATGTTGTATAACACAACTTTAAATGCCCCACGATCCCTGTGCATGCATCCATAAGCACAATGTTTTGCGTGCGTTGCATTGCGCACTACCGCAAACAGCAGATTTTCACACCAAAAATAAAGTCGTTTCTCAGCAATTATTGTTGTGCAATGTAACGTAATTTGTATGTATATAATGCATAGTTGACGGCTATATTATGGTTCTTTTTACACCTTGTATACCAGCAGTACAAATAAAAATAGTTCTGCAGTGCTATTCTGTAAAAAATTCACCGTGAGAACTTAGGTGAAGTGAGCGGAAAGTGAGCTATGTCATTTCCTAACGCTAGGGATTAACACTATTAAGTGCTCACTTCACTTATGATTTCACGGTGAGATTTTTACAGAATCGACCGGCTGGGTTCAAACTGACACAATGTAGCCATTTATAGTCTTACGACTCATTAAGTAATTTATCACCACTTTTTATAACAAACCCACATATTAAATCAATAAAAAGGAGACAATTTTAATTATTACTTAAAAATTACCTTTGTCCAAAGGTACTTAAAAAACGATTAAAATCAAACTCCTTAATGTTATTTTCTACACAGGCTTGAATTGAATTATAAATTCATCAAAAATTTGGAGCACATTTTTCAGACTTCAGAATTTCTTACAGCATTTCCAAAATATAAATGGACACAACTACGATTAATATTCTTAAACGAATCCATACATAATCGAAGAATTCTTTTACATCTTCATTGAAAATATAATCGTAGATTTCATTTTCTGCGCTTTCCGTGCTATTTTTCTCACCAAAAACATAGCTATTTTCCAATTTGGTAGTAGCATCTTTGCCAAAAATGCCAACGCTCTTAACATTTTGAGCATCCACTATTTCTAATTTCACCTGATGAGGAATTCCGTTGAGTTTTGTTTCGAATTTGAAATTTTCATTTGGAAGCACTGTCGCTGATTGGATGATGGGGTATTGGGAGTTTTGTTTCGTGAAGTTGGCAGTGATGGAAATGCTTTCGAAGAGAATGTTTGATTTTTCAGATCTGAAACAAGTGTAATTATTTTTAATCAATTGTAATTTAAAAACAAATTATGCAATTTATTGTAGAAATGGTCTGCTCCACAGGCCATCGATTCTTCGACAAACATGGCCGAACCCACTGCTCTTTCAGCTTGATTACTGTGCACCGAAGTAATTAGACTGCAAAAAGGTGGCTAGGACAGACTGGATGTGGAAGGTGGAGGAGAGAGTGTCGTGGCCTACTGGGACTACAATAGGCACTGGACTCGATACGATAGGCTAAGTTGATAGTAATGCTAAAATTAATCTGAAAATTAAATTCAATATACTGGGTGTCCGGAAAGTCAGGGATTACCTTTTACCTGCTGATGGGCCACATTGCGATCTACCAATTTAAAAAAAATACCATCATAAAAGTCTTATGGTTTCAAAGTTTTTTGATGTTTGATGAAATTTTGGAAAATCTCTACCTTTAATCAGTTTTTTCTATGCCATTTCTACGAATGAAAACTTTTTCGAGTACCGGTTTTTTTTTATTTTCATCTTGAATCATCCTACTATCGATTGAATACAAGAAAGTTACAAATATCATCTTTTAAATACCTAAAATTTAGGTTCAAACTTTAAATTTTCACCAAAAAAAATGTTATCTTATTTTTGATCGGCCCTGGTGAAAAAAAAATTTTATTGGTAGGTATTTTTTTTTATTGGTAGATCTCAATGTGGCCCATCACCAGGTAAAAGGTAATCCATGACATTTCGGACACCCCGTATTTAGTAAAGCTAGTATATGTGACTTACCCTGATATAAGGCAGATTTGAGTACCAATATTGTGGTTAGCACTGAAGGGACGGATGCCGTTAAATGCTGCTAAACTGTAGCTCACTTCAGGCTTAGCACCTGAAAGGAAGAAGGGGAGATATTAAAAACACATTTGATTTAAAAAGTGTGCACTTCACTGTTCTCGAGATGGAATTTGCATTCTTCATAGTCAAGTGTCAAGTGACGTTAACCCGTTGGTCCCGGCCCGGCTGTCATTCTTCTTTGGCAGTCGCTACGGGTAGTCAGAAGCCCGAAAGTCTGACAACCAGTCTTACCAAGCGGCATCGTGGTGCTAAGTAACTGGGTTGTGCAGGTCAGATAGGTAGCCGCTCCATGTAAAATAATGGTATTCAGCTACATTCGGTTAGACTGGAAGCCGACCCCAATATAGAATCACCATCAATATAATAAACGCTTGTTCCAATAACAATTCATTATTATCAATTGACGTCAGCAGCATTTGCCACCCACAGCTTCTTTGGACACTGCTAACGTTCATTGCTCCCAAAGTAATATCACACTAATATGATAAAGGCGAAAGTTTGTGAGTGTGTGTGTGTATGTTTGTTACTTCTTGACGCTCAAACGGCTGGACCAATTGGGATGAAACTTGGCACACAGATAGTTTATAACCAGGACTAAGACATAGAATACTTTTTATTCCGATATTCTTACGGGATCGAGTCTTATGCGGGTGAAACCGCGGGGCTCAGCTAGTGTATAATAATCATCGTGATTGACAGACCCTTGACCGATATTTGGCCAACATAAACGGGTAACGGGTTAGTTGCGTAACCCACTTACAATAGCAGTCTTTCATTTTGACAGTTCAACAATATTCATTACATGAATTACGATGTAGAGACGGAATGGGTTAGGAACTTCTTTCAAAATCATTCGGAATATGAAATTTGTATAAATATACCGGCTGACTTTTTGTACTGTCTGGACAAAAACAGTTTATAAAACGTGAACGGAATAGAAGCCTAATGGCACAGAATTTATGAAAATTCAACTTAAAGTAAATTATCAAAGAATTCGTAGCGACATTCAATCCTATGCTTCAATCAAAGGATTGAATGTAAAAAAAGAGACTTATTTTATTTTTTGTAAAAAAAAAAAATCTGTGCCATAACATTCTAGATACTCCATTCACCTTTTATACTCTGTTTTTAACCAAACGGTAAAAAAAAATCAGTCAACCGATATATACATAGTTTTTGTAAAAACTCCTGAACACTAATTGCGTAAATTAGGTTATTCGTAGAAGTCTTTACAAAAAACTATAGTTCTCATTGCCCACATAAAATAAGGACAAAAAAAAATGGATAGCACTTTACCTGAAGTACCAGTCTTGACATAAAATTCACAGCAGAAGCTCCTATGGCAGACTGTCTGCTTGTAACCCTTGGAGCTGGCTTCAAGATCCAGCTGCTTAGTGACGTATTGACTCAAGTCTTCATCAGGGAAGCTGAGGGTTGAAGGTACCGCAGGTGCATCTGAAATGAAAGAATTACGTTTATTTTTTTCTTATACAACGTGTAACGTTAAATGCGCAAAACCTAAGACACCCCAACTGATTTTTAATTCAATTGACCTATTTCAGAGAGAAAATAAGTCATTAAAAAAAATGTAAAGGTTTTATGTGCTGTTTTATTTTTACTGGCCATTCTGATCGTTTCTTGCGTCTGCGACGACGCTTTATCGAGGGACGTCACCGGGCCGCTGCGCCGCGCTGACATTGGGTTGCTTGACCTATTAATAAATAGACACGGCAACGTTTTTAATGAAGATTTTTTTGAAGAATGTGACCTATATTAAAAAGTGGTTCAATTAATTCTGCTCAAACTATTTTCAGGTTTTGCGCATTTAACGTTACACGTTGTATATGTGTATTGCATCTCGCAGTTCAACCTGGGAAGTCGTCGGCTAATTAACCGGGCATTCCAGTGATTGCCTCAATAATTTAAGGCTTAGTTTTTAAGTCCTAGCTGGAGAGCTTAGGGGTAACTAAGCGACTACACGCTAAGGGCACGGACCTCGGCTTAGGGCGTCACTGGGCACGACAAAGGACAGGCTGGATCGGATTAATTTTAATACTGGAATAATGGCCAAGCCTAAATAATTGACCAGGATTAAAGTATGTTCCAAAGTAGGAAAATTTAGCAACAGATGCTAAATATAAAAGAGATGTTCTTTCGTACCTAGTCAGTAATAATAAATAAAATAATATAAAATAAAATTTGTTTATTTCAGACTAAGAAATGTTCATATTTTGTATTACACCTGCGGATTAATTAATGTTTTATGTTAATTAATTATATGTATGCATAAATATATTGGATAAGTAGTGGCTTTATATTCTATGTTTCCTTTATTTCATTACTTACACATAAATTATATTTTTAAATATAAGAATATAAAAACATTTAAAAATAGTAGCCCATCGGTATCAGGAACAGGGTCTAAGCTACCGGCGGTCAGAGCTCCAGAGAGAGGAACCTCCTTACAATGCGAGCCGTACAAGCCCTTGATGTAGCTACCCAACGAGAGCCTCGTCAGATGGTCTATAATGTCTGTTCTATGCTTGTGATTACAGACATAGGTATTTTGTTTTTATATTTCTTTATTATTCGAGTTAATTATGTTTTTGTATGCACGTGTTTTTGTGACGAATAAACTTATATTTCTTTATTTATTTAATTTCTTGAAAAGGCCATTGTCTAGCAGGTTCTATTATATGACAATAGCAAAATTTTCCCACACAACTGAAATCTTAAAAAGTAAAAATAAAAAAGTATTCCATTCCTAAATTGACTATGATTTGTCAGAAAAATAAGTAAAAATAAAAGCGGCCAATTGCGAGTCGGATTCGCACACGCAGGATTCCGTACCATATTTAACACATCATAACAAAACACTTTTCTTGTAGGTATAGAGACCCCCTTTAATTTTTAACTTTATTTTCTTTTCATTATTTTTTTATTCCTTTGCGAGTGTCAAAATATGCGGCATAAATGGAACATATACGCCCGTATCTTAGATTGCGTTAACTTAGCAGTTTCATTTTTACACTGCTTCAAGGGATTGCAGCGCTAAGTTTTTTTGATAATAATTTCAACTTGATAACTCCACGCGTTACTGAGAAAAAGGGTATTGACAGACGAACAACGAAGTGATCATTTATAAGAGTTCCATTTTTCCTTTGGCGGTGCGGAACCCTAAAAATGGCATAAAATTACAAAGCATTTAGTTGTTAAGTAACGACTGACGTCATATTTTCTATGATCGTTATCGAACATCATACGATGCTCACGCGACGCGGCAAATGATAAACTTTGGAAAACATGTTTGTAATCAAATGTATGGAAATACGCCTTGACGTCCTCAGATTAGGATTCAGGTCAGGGATTGGGATTGGAATTCAACAACCTAATTGCGTAACACACTATTACTCTCAATTTGAATAATTTTGAAGCATATTGCGAATCCATTGCTCCATATGTTCGAAAACTGTATCTGCTCAACAACGTAAATAACGCAATGAATGTTGTTGAACTGTCAAAATGAAACCGATTGCTACTGATAGTGTGTTACGCAATTACCCTGCTGGTCTTTTCAGTGTTTTGGAAATATGACTTGTGTCTTGTTTACCTATGTTATAAAATTATATTTTCTAGTTCTTTTTGTAGGAAGTTCGACTTCGCCCTAAAAATGGCAGAGATTTTTAGGATATGGGAGGTAACAGAAGGGACTTTTGGCAAAGTAATAACAGCCGCACGGGTCGATCGATCAGGTTAAGCTACTCTTGCCGCGGTTGATCCGTGGATGGGTAACCATCTTCACATACCAAGCCTCCGTGCCTCGGAGAGCACGTTAAGCCTTTGACCCCGGCTGTCATTCGTGGATCTTTGTTCGTCGTTACGGGTTGTCAGTAGCCCGAAATTCTGACAACCAGTCTTACCAAGGGTTTTCGTATTACCTAGTAACTGGGTTGTGGAGGTCAGATAGGCAGTCGGTCCATGTACAATACTGTACTCAGCTGCATCCGGTTAGACTGGAAGCCGACCCCAACATAGTTGGGAAAAGGCTAGGCAGATGATGAGGAGGTAACAGAAAAATATACACCCGAATACCGCTACCCAGGTTCCTTCTTCTGGTGCAATCGGATACTAAGTAATATCGCGGTTGCGTGACGTTCCTCATCAGACGTAACTTATTTCAAATAATGCACACATAAATAAAAAGAAAGTTGGGACAGACTGGATGCGAAAGGCGGAGGACAGGGTCTTGTGGCGCAGCCTGAGAATGGCCTAGCCTAGGTCCAGCAGTGGACTGCGACAGGCTGAGTTGACAAACAAATCGGTAACAGAGAATCTTCGAACTCGAGAAAATCGATAGTAATAAAAAATCTTCGAACTTTCAACAGACGATGATACAATTCGAGGAAGTATGCTCTATCAACGAATTCATTTATACCCGATCCAGTTATTATGGTAATGATCGGTCAATTGATAAAAAGTACAAACATCTACCGCTGTGATCTATCGACCAATCTGAAAGTAACATTTATTGCAAGCACAGGGTTGGGTTGGGGTTTGGGTTGATGAATAATTAGGGCACAATCCACATTCATTCTCCGGTTTGGTTAATCGATTATTAGAGACGTACATATTGACCAAGGTGTAAGGTTTGTAGAGTTACGCCTGGTAGTTAGGGGCTGGGATTATTTATTACGAGGCGTCATTTATGATCTCTCAATAAATGACTGTGTGTGTGTTAGTTCAGCTTGACGGCTGCCCCCCTTGACCAAATCTCTAGCTACGCCAATGATATCAGCCTATAATGTTACCACTGCTAGGACACAGGCCTCCTTTCCGTGACAGGGAGTGGTCCAATGGTGGTCGTGGTGGTGGAATACACCATGCGGTCCCAGTGTGGGTTGGTAGATGTCACATGTCTTCGAATTTTTGGGTCTAGGACATGCGGTTTCCTCTCGATGTAATGAAAAGAATGAGCATACCCTAAAGTATTGAAAAAAAACTGGCAATAATGCCAAAATCTTACCAATCTCTACATTCTTGTGTAGCTCAGCGACTTCTAGTTTTCCAGCTCCAGTCCTCAAGCCAGCTTTTCCAGAATAAATTCCAGAAGTAGAAACCAAGTTCGCGTTAGTGACGTACGACCAAGATGACGTGAACTGGGCAGCTGTAACAAAGAATATTACTTATAATCTCTGCAATACCGTCATTTGGTGATTGGTGCCCGGTTGATGGCAATAAGTTACGCCCCTAATACTTGGGACTAACAGATAACTGGTGAAATGTGGCTGTACTATGTGTACACCAGTCATCTGCCTAATCCTTTGGGAAATACAGGCGTGATGATAAGTTATGGTCTAAATAAGAACTTGACCCATATTCCATAACTTACCATTCAAGAAAGGCACCTCAGACTGCCAGTCTCCCGTCATGACGAAGTTCTTGACACCCTTCAAATGCTCTTCATCATACAGAACTACATCCTCCTCCATAAGGACACCGAAGGTCACTCCGAAGTCTGTGGTAAACGTCACCAGGTCGGAGTCTGATGTCGTGCAGTTCGCAACACCGTTTTGAGGCTTTCTGGAACTAAATGTTTGAAGGTTGATATTAGATTGAATGACACCAAAGAAACGATGTATGGACTGTATAAAAGATGATATCTCTAGAAGGGGGGGTGACTACCCAGATGACGACTAATAGAGAAGTATGGAAGAAAAAGCCAAGTGCACCGACCGATAGAAATTAGATTAGAAAAACAAAGAACAGTACAGGTTGGCAGGGACAATGACGTTGCTGCGGATACTCTCTCGCTCCCGGAAGTGATCCAGTCCGCCTCCTTCTGCGAGGAAGTGGTTGTGAAGGAGGCGGCGGAAAGGGTGAGGGATGATACAACCTCCTTTCCAATCCGTAGCAGACGTGCCAGGCGCCGGAGGACGCGGAAAGATCTCCGGCCGTCTTAGGGTGAGGCCTGCAGGCTTGGGGAGTTTGTTGCCTGAACGGCGGCGCGCCGTGTTCCGCGCGCGCCTCTCTCTAAAGGAGTGGTGGCTGTATGCAGCCAACACCTGGCCGGGGGAGCGTGACGAAATGCGCAAGCACTCCAGCACGCCGGCTAAAAGTAGCAGTAGAACACCGTGTGGTCTTAGTCAGTAAGTCTGACAGACCCTCTACCCACCCCAGGGTGGTGGGCATCCATGAGGATATCCACACGAAAAAAACAACGACGTACAACCTGTTACGATGGATTCAGTACATGATTCTGAATACTCTGCGTTGAAATTTGTCATCATCATAATTAGCCTACAATGTTTCCACTGCTGGTACACAGGCCTCCTCTTTCTGTGGGAGGAAGTGGGCCATAATCCACTAAGCGAGCCCATGTCTTCAAATGTTTGGTTCTAGGATATGCCGTTTTCCTCACGAGGTTTTTCTTCACCGTTCTGAGAGCACTGTTGTGGGAATAATTTAGACAAAGTAAAGTGCCTGCTTGGGTGTGAACCAACTCGTAAGTCACGGCCATTTCCACTGGGCCACCCACGGATATCGACGGCCACCACTGCTCGTCCTAAACCAGTCTAAACAAAGTGCGTTTACAAAACCATTGCTTGGTATTTTTGGCTGTATGAAACCTTACAAATATTGTTTTAAATTAAGTAGATAATTAGCTAATGATAACATGGAAAATTTTAAGAGATAATATGTAATTGGGGTTGTCTGAGAACCATAAGACATCATTATCTGCATTGCAAGTGCACTAATTAGGTACAAAATGGTAACCGTGTTTTTTATTATTGATAATTATCATTTAACTCATGACAGGCACTGTACTTTGTGTAAATTATTTCATCACCCCTGTTCAACGATGTAGGATAACATGGTGAGGGAACCGGCATGTCCTAGAACGAAAAATTCGAAGGCATGTGACATCTACTAACCCGCACTGATCCTGCGTGGCACTCCCTCTCACCGAGAGAAGGCATGAGTACTGGCACTCAGACCTCCTATCAGGCCAATAATTGTTGGCTGATTATACTAACCTCTCGTTACTACAATATGTGTACTGTGTACCTGTGCCTAATAATATATGTATACACGTGAACGGGTCAGCATGACTCGGCACAGCCGAGCATCAACATGGAATATGTATCTGTATGATCCGGATGTATAAGCCGCTCGGCTTCGACCCAATTGTGTCGAAAATAAGAAAGAAATAAAAAAATGTTTACACAAACAAAACGCACGTTACATAAAAAAAATACACAAAATATACACATACAACAGAGCCAAAAGCCTCGTATTCAAGCATATAAAATTTTGATAATTTTGTCCATTGCTTGATGTCAGGGCCAGGGACCAAAGACAAAGAATGAAACCCCGAACATGATTTAGCGCGGGTAGATGCCGCATATGTGTAGTTCCTTCGGGTCGGCTTTGTGGTGTAACAAATACCGCGCCGCAGAATCGAACGTACCGACCCGAACAACGGTAGCACCCATAACTGATGTGTGTAAAAGCTACTAAATACTTACACAGCAACGATAGCACCTTTTCTATCAAACACCAGGTTGCTCCTCATCATCTCATGTCCCACCTGGCACCTTGCCTTCTCATACAAATGCACCACCACATACAAGCCACCCTGTCTAGACGCTTTCGATACCACACTTATCACCTGAAACAAAGGAATTGCGACGTTTATCAAACCATTTATTATGTCGTAAATAAAAATATTGTTTCTTTTAAGTATAGAACTCAAACTCAAAGCATTTATTTCAATCAACATCAAAAGTCATTTATTTAAACTAGGCTGAGAATCAGCACGTTTCGAACGTAAAAATTACAAAAGACAGTCTCCCAAAGCGCCCGAATTTCACCACTTCCTAGTGCTATCGAAATTAATTTCTTTTGTTTTTTGCAATTTAAAGGTCACTGTCAAGTTGTGTGTTGAAAAAAATACAAGGTGTAACTTAAATAACGCACAACCTCTTAAGGGGTCATTGTACTCATCATTATGAACAACTTTTACTATGGGACCAAACCTGAAATCGCGAAAAAAAAATCAGCTGTTCCCTACATTTATGTTCGCATAACTCGTCAAAATGTATATGCACTACAAAAGTTCTACTGTGGCTCTGGGTACCAAATTACAAGAGCAATTTTTTTTTCCAAAAATTCTGAAGCCTTACCAAAAATTATTTCTCACTTTAAAAGCACACTGTGAAACAATTGAATTATGGCCATACTGTAGAAAGATTTTTTGTTGGAAATGACCTGTTTTATCTCCTTATTTCGTTTCATCCACGACTTTTTGGCCAACCTGTATAAAAGTTCTCTGTGAAAGGAATTTACCTGAGTCCTACGTGACGAAGCTCGCACATGCTTCAAAAGTTGGAGTGAGCTTCCATAGAACGAGAAAGAGCAACAACAATGCACATTTCGACTTGCGTTAGAAAGAGATGGAGCATAGCACGTGTGTGGGGATTGCATGGTCGAAAAGCTTTGTAAACGTGATTTATTGAGGGTGATTGCGTAACACACTATCAGTAGCAATGGGATTCATTTTGACAGTTCAACAAAATTCATTGCGTTGTTTACATTGTTGAGCAGACACTTTTGTCGAACATATAGAGCAATGGATTAGCAATATGCTTCAAAATTATTCAAATTGAAAGTAATAGTGTGTTACGCAATTAGGGGTCGGGTTCATAATGATCGTTGCTATGTCAACGATTTTTTACTTCATTTGTAAACTTAAATGATGTAATTAAAATCGATAGATTTTACTTACGGTATTTAAAAATTACTTATAAAAATGGATAGCATTTTTTTTTTAACTTACCTCATCATAGTTATCTGTAGATCTTGTTGTCTCTAGCGGCGGCAGAACGAGAATATCAATACCCTGAAAATAAAACAATTCTTAAGAATTTTATATGAAGGTATGAATTATTTGTTAGAAAGATTTTGCTCAATTGCTTGCAAAAAATATGTCATTGACACGCATGTACCTATATTATACAAAATCTTAAAATATCCTACATCAATAACAGAGGGGCAATTCTCGTATTTTTAAGAACGTTCGCATTCAAAACTCAGTCTCAGTCAAAAATACCTCTCAATTTCCATACATCTTTAACAAATTTTTACATACACGTAAATACATACGATAAGATTTTGAACGTTTTGACCTTCTGAGGACATTATTACAAAATCTTTAAGCCATTTTAGTATTGAAGGAAGCGCGGAAATCTTAAGCATTTTGGTCATGCGTGAAATGGTCATTGACCTATCAGCTGATCAACGCGTGCTGTTTATTTACAAAGATGTTTCGAATTTGAATTTCCACGATTGCACCGCGTGGACTTCACCGTTTAAATAAAACGTTCTTAATTCGAATGTTGACGTTTAAGTCGCGCTGGTTGTCAAAAAGGCTTAGGTATTAGTCGAGTCGCACGAATTTACTCGCCCGAAACGGGCGAATCGTCACTTTTAAATAATAACCTCGGACACTTCGCCGTTTTGTCAAGGCTCTGTAGACAGTATAGCGAAGTATCGAAGCATAACGAATTGGATATTACATGCAAACTATCAAAGTTTAAAAAGACCTGAAGTCCTAGTACCCAAGTAATATTATTTTTTTTTTTTGTTGATTTCTATGGTTATTCTTTTATGATTAGTTTATTTTATATAGGGAGGCCTACGTCCAGCAGTGGACGTCTTTCGGCTGAAATGATGATGATGAATGGTTTATTATAATGTGTTCGTCCTTGTCAAACATGTTTTACAGACGCCAGCACGTCAAGCTACCCGAAACAGTCAAATTTTCGCAATCAACTTTGAACCTAATTCTTTAGCAATAAAGTTGAAAATTTATTAAAGATTGTAGTACCTTGATGTGCTGGCGTCTGTACTTACCTAGATGTTAAGTGAATGATGTGTTCGCCTATAATTGGAAGCGCACACTTGTATTTGTCCCTGTGCATGTAACTGTGTAGCCTCTGTTGGCGATCCAATTTTTTTTTTTTTTTTTTCTATTGTCGACTTGCACGATTTTATTTTATTTGTGGGAGAGTCCACAACTTCAGAAATATGTATTAGGCAATTGGTACATTTTGAATTTTATGCAATTTTATATGATACATATTTCTGACGATTTGCCCGTTACGGGCGAGTAAATTCGTGCGAATCGACTAATAAGCCGTCAAAAAAATTCATGCGAACATAAATCGTGACTTGTGACCTATTCCTTTGAAATTCAAATAATAAAGATGCTGGAAGGTTATCTTTGTTTTTCTTCAGCATGTATACGAGTAAATGTGTATTGCATGAGAATGTTTGGAAAACATTGTTATCGTAACATAATATGCTTGCGATCTTTGAGACTCCTATTGAGATGACTGGAGAAGTAGGTACTTCTGCACTAAGATGTACGGGGAAAGTACTTTCGAATGAATACCCACTTAGCATACCTAATATTGTTATAGAAGCAAGATTTTCTATTGGGAATTGGTTATTCTGCTGGGGAATTTGTTGCGCCACTTCTTCCTCTCAGCGAAAGCAGTAGGAAGTGGTGAAGGGCGAGCGTTTTGGGGGACTGTCTTATCTTATTTTGACGTTCAAAAAATGTTGGTTCTCAGCCAAATTTGAATAAATGAACTTTCTATATTTATGTCAAAAAAAAATTCTATATTTATGTCTGTAATTTATATGGTGTACATAATAAAGAGTATACATATATTATTATATATATATTATATATATATTCTTTGATTTTGATTTTGATTTTGAATTGTAGGAAGATTATATATTTATTTATTTATTATTTATGTACACACAGTAAAAAACATATGGATATGACATAGTATAAATTTATTATTACTATGTCATTATTTATTTATTTATTTTGTTTATTATTTATTTGACTAGCTCTAGTAACCAGTGAGGTAGTTGCGTTGCTCACATAAAGTGGCAATCGATCGCACCGGCTTTCATTTTGACATTTATTGCTTCAGATTTGAAAAAATTTGTCTGCTCGACGACTTAACTAACATAGCTGAACTGTCAAAATGAAAGACATTGAGATAAATCGCCATTTTTTCTGGGTTATACAATTACCCCGCGATTACGTAATTGTGTAAAACACTCGTAATCTCAATCGCTTTAGTCAGACAGAGGATCCTCTTGCAATGTCAAAATGAAAGCGATTGAAATTACGAGTGCGTAACGAAATAAGTGTTTTGTAGATTGCACCTAGTAGATTACTGACAGAGATCAACAACACATTTCTTATTACGTACGATAAAAGTATAACTTTCTGTACCAAGTTATTATACAGGGTTATTTGTAAAACACCAACAACCTCTTAAGAGGTCGTTGTAAAAAATCGGCTGTTATGCCGATATATGCCGAAATTTATGTTCGTACGAGTCGTCAAAATGTAGGGAACAGCTGATTTTTTTTTTCGCGATTTCAGGTTTGGTGCCATAGTAAAAGTTGTTCATAATGATGAGTACAATGACCTCTTAAGAGGTTGTTGGTGTTTTACAAATAAGCCTGTATTCTATTTCTTAATATGGCAAGCAAATCCGATGTCGACCATTTTGCAAATGTCTAAAGGTACCCCGAAACGATCGATTGCAATGGTCTGTTTTGTGAGTCAATCGCTTCAATTGCATTTTGTAGACGATTAATTTGCGCACCAATCATCAATCACGTAAACACTGATATTATTGTCAAAATTGTCGTTGCCCTTAAAGTGAACTGAAAAAGCAACTAATAGAAAGTTACTAAAATTGCTGTCATACATTTGTCTCAGTGAAGTTTTCGTGCACATGGAAACGTAGCCTTTATTCCGAAAATAAATAGTCTGTTCGTTTCGTACGATATCCGACAATGCAAAGACATTTCTACATTCTCTATGATATTCTTGTTTATGACTCACCGTTTTGCCAGCATTGTGGATGAAAGGTGCAATCTGCCTTAATTCTTTGTTTTGGAGCTGCAGCACACCTGCTTTGTAGATCTGGAACAATGATAATGTTATTGTTACAGTTTGTTTAAAATAACGAAGAAATGGTTTAAATTATGATTTTCTCCTTACAAGCTTGGTTTGTTAAAAATTACACATGAAAATTGAGTGAAACCCTCTCAATTTTCATGTGTAATTCTTCACCGTTGTTGATTGTGTTTTAGTTAGTTAAACTTAAAAATATTGGCTAAAACTTAGGGTATTCTAAGTTTTAGCCAATATTTTTAAGTTAGTTAAGATTTTTTTTTACTCGTTCCCAACCAAATACTTGATCCAATAACTTAACCGTAAAAAAAAAACAAACAAAAAAATGTTTTCCCTACAAAATATTTAACAAAAATAATCCCATTGACAGGTTATTTATTCATGGGCCCGTCTATGCTATGCCCAATTACATCCCTGTACAATACAATGCACCTAGCAACTACAACTGAGTTTTTATGTCACCAATATTTATGAATTTGATTGATGAATCTCTTTAAGGAATGTTTATTTTTTTTTTTTCTTTTTTTTTTGTAATGGCCTACGTGACAATGGTCAAAGTATTCCCCTGCTTCGAAATTTGAAAATTAGGGCGTAGGGAGATTCCTTCTCTAGAGCGAGAACGAACAACAACAATGAACGATAACGCGTGCGTTAAAAAGAGACAGAGCAACAACACGCGGGCAACGCATGATTGGGAAGCTTTGTTTGTATGTAGGCGGTGTTATGCATTTACAGCTTTGTTTTGGTCGATTTTATTTTTAGATTTCTATGAATAATGACATTTTTTTAAATGCCTTTGTTTTATTGTATACTTACTTTAAAATTGTGCTATAAAATGCAGTTTACCGAGGCAATTTCAATACTATTGGATCGTAAAGATAAATGATTTAATTTTTTTTCCATATTTCATAGCATTTTCAGGTGTCAAATAAAATGCATAAATTGCATAAAAGTTTAATAAATAATATACTTAGGTCTTTGCATAATTTTCGCTCAAAAAACCCCTTGAATAAATAGCTGTCACCAAGAAGATGTATTACTAAATATTATAAAGTATTTTGTTATTATGTAATTTCTTTATGTAAGCTTTTCAAGGTTTTTTCTTTATTGAAGAATAAACAAAATATTTTTTAATACTTACTGACTTAAGTACCTAATTTTTTTTTTTTTGTTTCTACCCACGTGTTATTTTAAAAATAAGTAAAAATGACTTGACTTTGCAACAAGTAATTAACTTCAGGTTTTTATTTTTTTTTAATATAAAGGTCAAGTTTGTCGCAAAAATATAAAAAGGCTCACCTCACTGGCCATCAAAGAATTCACAAACATAAAACAAACCACTATGTTTAAAACCTTCATTGTTCTTTTTAAATCACTGGCACAAAATAAATGTTGCAAAATGGCGCGGCAGTTCGTCCTTCCCTGTCGGCGCGCGGCGCGGTAATGCTGTTTGGCTTCGGAAACTCAGCCAGGGAAAATAATATTGCATCTGATTGTGGCCGGTACCACGATATTATCATTTAAAACATTAAAACGAAAATAATAAGCCGGGTGCCATCGTGATACGGAGGAAAAGGGCAGTAAAGTAAACAGCAGTAAAGAATTTGCTATCGCTTGGCTTACATCATTATCCGTGGCTTACATGCATGAGGTAATCTACAGCACCCTAATTGCATAACTCTATCAATCTCATTTTGAAGTATAAGTATTGCTAATCCATTGCTTCATATGTTCGAAAACCTGGTCTGCTCACCAGCGTAAATAACGCATGAATGTTGTTGAACTGTCAAAATTAAACCCATTGCTACTGTTAGTGCATTACGCAATAACCCCGCTGCTTATCTTGCGGTAAATCATGTGTAGATTAATGTCACTGCCTGGAGAAATAATGCAAGCTGTTGCTGTTTGTGACATTTCTCGGCTTCTGCGGGGTAATTGCGTAACACACCATCAGTTACAATGGCTTTCATTTTGACAGATCAACAACATTCATCGTTGAGCAATTGTTTCGAACATATGAAGCAATAGCTTTGCAATGGCGCATATTCCCTTGTTCACAAAGTAAACTAAATTAAACATCAGTGCATCCTTTTCTTTCTATTTCATTAAGAAAAGGACAGAAGATAAATATTAGTTTAGTCTTGTCAACTTAGTCACCGCCTGACGTAAAATTATATAAATTTTTAGTAGCCAATTTTTTAATCACGTCTAAACTTGTCTATGGAGTACTTAAGTATCTCACTTTGACAGGAATAAACAAATATTTATCTTCTGTCCTTTTCTTAATGAAATAGAAAGAAAAAGATGCACTGAACTTAACTTTGGTTTACTTTGTGAACAAAGGAATCGGCGCCATTGTCAATACTTCATCACCACCAATACTTTATATAGCCTTTTCCCAACTATGTTGGGGTCTGCTTCCAGTCTAACCGCATTCAGCTGAATAGTATTTTACATGGAGCGACTGCCTATCTGACCTCCACAACCCAGTTACTGGGTAACACGATATCCCTTGGTAAGACTGGTTGTCAGATTTCCGGGCTTCTGACGACCCGTAACGACTGTCAAAGATCCACGAATAACAGCCGAGAACAACGGCTTAACGTGCTTTCCGAGGCACGGAGGGGTCTTGGTATATAAAGATGGTCACCCATCCACAGACCAGCCGCGTAGCTTAACCTGACTGATCAACCCGTGCGCCTGTTATTAATTAGTCATGAGCCCCCCCACCACCAACAATACTTATGAAGAGAAAACTACACAATTTACAGGAAATCGAGATTGCACCAAACAGAAAACAGACTAACAGATCATATCGCATAGTTCAAATGTCAAACGATATAAATAGACATTCGTTGCGTTGATGCCATTGTAACTGAAATGACTTTGGGAAATAGATTAGGGGGCCGTGAGACGAAGGTGAACGATTGATGTAACTCACTTGAAAATGACTCCATCGTAATTGTGAATCTTTCATTGAGCATTAGGTACTGGTTCTTACTGGTTTTGAGGTACTTTACCCGAGGACCGTAAATCTAATGAAGTTTCTCTTCCATAAAAAGAAGTTTGGCTAAGGATTGTTCATAATTTCAGCGAAAAGATATCCATTGTTGGACACAGTCCTCTCCCAGCACCACCACTTCGAACAGTTCTGTGCATCCCGCATCCAGCGAATTCCTGCCGCCTTCACAGGGTCATCGATTCACCTTGTGAGAGGTCTTCCAACACTACGTCTTTTGGTACGCGGTTGCCACTCCAGCAGTGCTATTCTGTAAAAATCTCACCGTGAGAACTTAGGTGAAGTGAGCGGGAAGTGAGCTCTGTCATTCCGTAATGGTAGGTATTGATACTATTAAGTGCTCACTTCACTTTTGATTTCACGGTCAGATTTTAACAGAATCGACCAGCAGTTCCATGTTCAAGTTCTTCTAACTGAACAGACAGCTGTGCTGCTGGAGACTTTGTTGCGTCAATCCTTGTTCCCAGCTAAAGCACTAGAAAGTGTTGAAGGGCGAGCGTTTTGTGGGACTGTCATTCGTTCAAAAAGTGCTGATTCTCAGCCTAGTTTGCATAAATGACTTTTGATTTTGATTGTTATTGATCTTCTTGTCTCCAACGCAGGCAATGCGCTAACTTAGTTTGGGTTTTTCTGTTCAATTGTGTCACTTTTAAATTTCAACTCACACCGGCAGATAACCAAACTTGCAGATATAGCTCACAGAATAAGCAAGCTGAAGTGTATGATCATGTTAGCGTTAGCCGTAGAACCGATGACCGTCAGGGTAGACGTGTTCTTGAGGGCAGACCGCGAGTCGGCAAAGGGAAGGTGGGACACCCTCAGGGTCGGTGGAGCGACGATCTTCGCAGGATGGCTGGTAGCAGCTGGATGAGAGTTGCCGAAAACCGAGTTGTATGTCGTGCCATTGGATAGGCCTATGTCCAGCAATGGACTGCTGTAGGCTGTGTTTTTGACAATTCAGCAATATTCATTACGTTATTAACATTGTCGAGCACACAAATTTCTCAAACAAATGAAGCAATAGATTTAAAATCCGTGAGGTTGTGATAGAAAGTGTGTTACGCTATTGGGGTGCTGAGACAAGGCAAGTAGTTGCAGTTCGAATATCATCACTCATCATTATTCAAAGCCTCTTTCAATCCACAGCGGTACACAACCCGAACTCTTCTACGTCATTCCTCCAGCTTTGACAAAATTAATTATGTCATCACCTGCCTGGTCTTTTCCCAACTATGTTGGGGTCGGCTTCCAGTCTAACCGGAGGCAGCCGGATATTTTACGTGGAACGACTGCCTATTACACATCGACAACCCAGTTACTGGGTAACACGAAACCCCGTGAAGAATTGGGTTATCGTACATACTAATTTATGACATTGAATAGAACTTATATATACTTGTTGATAAAGAACGTGTAGGTACTCGTGATACTCACGTGTTTACTACATTGTGGTGAATGAATGATTTCACCGTGATATGATTTCAATCCGAAAGATTTAGTAGGTAGCTGATTTTGCTTACTTAGTTGATTATTCATAATCATAACTTAGGCTTTACGTAATATAAATTAACTCATGTCGACTGCCAAAAAACATGTGAAAATGATTTCAGTTACAATTTGTAGATAAGTAAATGTTCAAGAAATACGGTTTCCAATTTTATTTCCTCCAGTATTATTTCTGTAAGTGAAGGCTTAATAGGAGGTTTCGGTTTTATTGTCTTCAATAAGCTTTAAGCTAGCGATTTGTCTATAGATATTTAGTAGAAATTAATTAACTATTGAAATAGCTTTAGTTTGCGCTCCGGCGGGGTCCCAGTATTTTTTTCAATTACAAAAGCTTGAGTAGCATGGCTTCTCTACGCCGCCGTTTGTCAGTGATGGCACGCAAAGATTCAATAGAATCTGGTACTCCCACTAAAAACGTTATGAATTAAAAGCTAAAGTTGACAAAAATCTCAACGTTAGTCATCATTGGCAATACATTATACATAACAGCTGTATCATAATTAGTGTAATCTAGATTTATCACTAACACAACGATAGCTTAAAACTACGCATCGTAAATTCGTGAATGAGTAACATCGTTCAAAGTAAGTGAGTCAAGATTAATTTATTTAGAACGACAATACTTTCAGTAAGATAATATATAGTTAGATATGACAGAAACATACCATATCTAGACTAAAAAGATGGCGCTGCTAGGGAAAAAAGGATGTTTCTCTAAATTATCTAGTCTGACTTTAATTTGACAGTAACTTGACTGAATTTGACAGGCCTGTTGGTCTAGTGGTCAGTGGCCCTGACTGCTATGCCCAAGGTCGTGGGTTCGATTCCCACCTAGGACAAATGTTTGTGTGATGAGCACGATCATTTGTTCTTTGTCTGGGTGTAATTTATCTATAATATGTATGTATTTAGAAATATATATGTATGTTTATCAGTTGTCTAGTACTCATAACACAAGCTCTGCTTAGTTTGGGACTAGATGGCGTTGTGTGAAAGTTGTGGGAAAAAAAAAAAAAAAAAAAAATTATGGAAAGGAACTCGTTGCGCGGCGTAGCAGATGGTCAGACGCAGCGTAGCAAATCTGTAGACGCAACGTAGCAGCTGCGTAACGCGGTGTAGCGGAGAATACTGGGCGTAGCAGCAAGGTTACGCGGCGTAGCAACTGTTATACGGCGTAGCTGCGAAGGTTCAGCGTAGCTACAGCGTTTCGCGGCGTAGTTGTGGCGTAGCATATGGTGAGACGCAGCGTAGCAGATCTGTAGACGCCGCGTAGCAGCTCCGCAACGCGAGGTAGTGCACTACCCCGCTACTACCGCTATAGTGACGCAAAGTCGGCGTAGCAGCAGCGTTACGCGGCGTAGGAACTTTTACACGTAGCAGCGTTTCGTGACGAAGCGTAGCACATACACACTACATTGAGAACAGAATGAGGTTCTTTTATGCAGATTATTAAATGCGATTATGATTCACTCCGCGCCTTCAAACCACTCCTATAATTAATAAATTAACATGATTGAAATTTCCTGATAAAACATAATTAACCTGAATTATTAATATGCTAATTACCAATTTATTGTTACTTTATGGTCTACCGTGTATGCTACTACGTGACTGCTGACCCGTCTCCATCAGAGCATTGTATTATTGCATCACAGAAGTATATATTAGCCTATATCTGTGTATTGCATAGTAAACATCGTTGTAATGTTGAACTAATGAACGAAGTGTGACAAACACAAGGGCTGATGTCAGTGGGAAAGCCACCATTCAGGGGACGTCTTAGGACTCCTAGAATGACAAATCTCAAACTCAAAACGTTTATTTCAATTAAACTAATTACGGGCACTTTTGAATTGTCAAGGAGTCTGAAAAGTATGAAGCTAGTTGCTCATTCCGAAGCGTAGTAAGTTCCTATACGAAGAACGGGCAAGAAACTCCGTGGACACTTCTTTTAAATTACAATATTGGTTACACGTATAACTCATTGGTAACGTCTTTTAAATCTGAGTTCGGTGCGTAATATTATTCCCAAAAATCGGCTTGACAGCAAAGACTTATAAGGTAGACGAATTAAAATCAGTGTGTCAGTCAGGACTCAGGATCTATGAAAATGGGAAAAGGCGTCAGTTGATGGTCAACACAACAAAGTTATTCTGGCGCTTGGTCAAAATCGGAACTAACGTTACCATCTTATTTTCAATACAATTTCACAAATGTTTACCAACATATATATATTTTTTTAAACGTTAACGTAATATACATACACATCCCATGCCGATTTTGGCGACGGTGACCGTCTTTGTTTTCGACAACTCTAGGCTACGGACGTATGCTCTGATGTGGCTAATGTGGGTTACATTAGCCACATCTTAGTTGTAAAGGTACGTGCACAGTGTGGACACGCTAGAATTACACTGTCGTGATTATATTGTATGTTGAAGGGTGGTTTACTCTTAAGGTGATCTCGCCTGCTATTGAGATCTCTCTTCCGCTGCTCTTCAAAGTCATAAACATTTTGTTTTACCAAACTCCTCCAAACACGATCTCAGCTTCGCCGACTCCGACAACGCCTATAAAATTTAATGTCATTCCGGCGCCAAAAATCTTTATAGCACTGTTTTATGCACCTATGTAAGTAAATATAAACTATAGTTTCTAATGACGTTGAATGATAATAACGACTTGCCCGTGTCGATAAGGCGTGCTCAATCTTTGTCCACTTTTAAAATTATGATAAAATAGCACTTGCTCTCTCCTTAAACAGCATCATTTTATTTTCTTTATTCCTGTTTCATGTCTATTGTTATATGTATATATTTATTTAGATTAGTATAATATATTTTATGTATGTATTCATTGTATCGTGTAAATGGTACACCACAGACTAGCTACAGCAAGGATGCACAGACCACGGCCGGAAAAAGATTGTAAGCACTATGCAGTGCCACGCTTCAAATTAATAAATTCTTTTTCAATTTTAATACATTATTATCAATTCTTTATTGTCTTTAATTACCTATACTTCTGGCGGCCCGCCATCAGTTCATAATTTGCCCGAGTGGCCCCTAGTCTTAATAAGTCTGTGCATCCCTGACCTACAGTATTTGTCTCTCCTTCCCTTTTCAATCCATCCAAAGGTTGTCTTTAAAAGATCGCTCTTAGCGATAAGACCGCCCATTCTTGCACCCTTTGTAAAATTTCTATATTTATGTCTGTAATTTATATGGTGTACATAATAAAGAGTATTCTATTCTATTCCAATGTACTAGAAGCTATGTGAGATGAATCACGTAGTAGTAGCAATTGCTTGTAAATCGTGATTGATAGTAAGTACGTACAGTTCTACACGGGCACACCTACTGTAATAAAGATTCATTCTTTTCAATTAAGACAACGGAAGTGGGTCGTTTAGTCAAGTAGTGTAAGAGAACATTCTATTCTTTTCTATTACTATAAACTGACATCTATGTTTATATTATTAAAAGTGTTTCTATCTCAGTAGCACCCGTTTATATTTATATTATTAAAAGTGTTTCTATCTCAGTAGCAGCCCGTCTATATTTATATTATTAAAAGTGTTTCTACCTCAGTAGCAGCCCGTCTATATTTATATTATTAAAAGTGTTTCTACCTCAGTAGCAGCCCGTCTATATTTATATTATTAAAAGTGTTTCTATCTCAGTAGCAGCCCGTCTATATTTATATTATTAAAAGTGTTTCTACCTCAGTAGCAGCCCGTCTATATTTATATTATTAAAAGTGTTTCTACCTCAGTAGCAGCCCGTCTATATTTATATTATTAAAAGTGTTTCTATCTCAGTAGCACCCGTCTATATTTATATTATTAAAAGTGTTTCTATCTCAGTAGCACCCGTCTATATTTATATTATTAAAAGTGTTTCTATCTCAGTAGCAGCCCGTCTATATTTATATTATTAAAAGTGTTTCTATCTCAGTAGCACCCGTCTATATTTATATTATTAAAAGTGTTTCTATCTCAGTAGCACCCGTCTATATTTATATTATTAAAAGTGTTTCTATCTCAGTAGCACCCGTCTATATTTATATTATTAAAAGTGTTTCTATCTCAGTAGCAGCCCGTCTATATTTATATTATTAAAAGTGTTTCTATCTCAGTAGCAGCCCGTCTATATTTATATTATTAAAAGTGTTTCTATCTCAGTCTGGATTTATTCAATTCAATTCGTTTATATTTCAGCCGTGCGATTCTGTAACCATCTCACCGTGAAAACTTGGGTGAAGTAAGTCGTCAATAGTGTCAATCCCTAGCATCAGCATGACTCACAGCTCACTCCACCTTAGTTATCACGGTGAGATTTTTCAAGAATCGACCGGCAGATCATAAAATCTAATTCGTTAGTAGATACATAGCTACACAACTGGAACACTAATTGTAGAGGTCACATAGGCAGTGGCTCCATGTAAAAATACTACGACCCCAACCACGGAACAGATGTCATCTATTCCGTGACCCCAACATAGTTGGGAAAAGGCTAGACAGATGATTCTTTCCTGCAACTTACAACTAAATTATTTTCTTGAAATAGTTATGGTAGTGATAGTCCGTTTCCAGACCTTTCGGAAAAACTGTAATGAGCTGGGGCCCAATATCCCATATTCTAATGGCACCTATTTAATGCAAGTGTCATTTCGATAAATTATATATTTTCTGTTTGTAAGTAGGTTTGCACAAACACTTTTACACGTCAATCATTTTTAAAAAACTAGGTTGGAGTTTCCTATCTGACTAATCTGAGAAGAAAGGTCGAAACAAACAGTCACAGTCTCTTTAACGTCCAGACATAATCTTGGTCTGATTTTGTGATGTCTGAAACGGTCTTTTGAAGAAAGAATCACACATATTGAGTGGACCTGTCCTGTAACTGCACTTAAAAGTTCCATTTTATCCACCTTAGTAAAGTAAGGTGGATAAAATACCACGAGCCCCTCTTATGTTACCACATAAGAGGGGCTAAATGATAACAGCTGCACGGTCGATCGAAGATTAAGCTAAACTTGCCGCGGTCGGTTCGTGGATGCGCGACCATCCATCACATATCCAGACCTCTCCTTGGTTCCGGCTGTCATTCTAGGATCCTTGACAGACGTTACGGGTCGTCAGATGCCCGAAAATCAAACCAGTCTTACCCAGTAACTGTCTTGCAAAAAACATACACTACTGTCCTAATAAAAACACTGACACGTACGTGACAAAACTGAACAATCACTAGAATACTAGATAATCTACTATCACCAAACACATCGTCTGAAGATTATCACTTTCTTACACCTGACAACAATTGACGTCACATCTATCCTTCGCTTACACAGCTGACAGCGTGGTGAACGCGTGGTACTGATAGTGTATTGATTATTTTGTCAATAATTCTTAATCTAGTATTAAGATGTCTGTTGGCTATTATTATTTCTTGGTTTATTTATATCATCATCGACGCAATCGACCGGTCTGTACTTCTCGTATCCAGCAAGCCTAAAGGCGGAGACTGACTTGCAAAATTTGTTTGTAGTGTATCATTCGAGGCGAGCTTGGTTACAAAACGGCGATACACAAGACGCGGCGAGCGCTCGCTTCGGGCAAATGGCTCAAGCGCGCTCCATATCTTGTTACAAAACGGCGATATACACTAAATGTGGCGAACGCTCGCTTCGAGCAAGTTATTGCTCGGCACGCTGCAATGACTACCGTAACGCGTTACAAAAACTTTTTGGGATGCATGAAGAAGCCTCCTCGTGTAGCGCAGTTTGCTCCGCCACTCAACTGAACCGAGCGCTTGTTGCATCCTAGAAAGTCACTCCCAACACCTTATTTGACTGGCCAATTCTTCCCTTGCTGTGGTAGGGCTTACGCCCGCTCTGATTTGCGACCACACTCCCACCGGAGTCCGGCATCAAGCAGCCTGCTGTGTTTCGTCGATGCGTGGGAGTTCCAGTTCCTTAGGCATCTTCTGGGCAAGCACGTTCCATCATAGACCTCATCCATCGCTTCCCATCAGGCGTGATCGAGGTAAAGAGCGGGACCATTCAGCAATAAAAAAATAAAAAACTCGATACAGTTCAAACAAACGTTGAAAGTCAGTATCACGTACAGTATATCAATCTGCCTGCCTTATCCCAACAACGTTGTGGTTGGCTTTCAGTCTAACCGGATGCAGCTGAATGCCAGTATTTTACATGGATCGACTACCAATGCACGATACCCCTTGGTAAGACTGATTGTCAGACTATTGGTCTTCTGACTACCCGTAACGACTGTCAAAGATCTATGAATGACAGCCGGGACCAAGGGTACGGACATGGAGGGTTCTCGATCCCATCACTCATCTACGAACCTAATACACTTCATACAAAAAGGTGTTGTTGAAATAACTAAAAACCTCTTAAGAGGTCATTGTACTATGTATTCATTTATTTATACTTTATTGTACACCACAAAATAATAACATCTAATCTCTTCACCACCCTTGGTTGACTGGTAGAGAATGCCTAAGGCATTAAGTCCGCCTTTGTACCTTTTTGTGTGCGGAAAGTTTAAATAAATAAATAAAAAATACATCAAACACTACAAAATATACAATGAGCGGCCTTATCGCTCGCTTATTACTCATCATTATGAACCAAGTTTAGTATGAGTTCAATCCCAAAACCGCAAAAAAATATGTCTTCCTTAATTAAATGTTCCTTAAATTTTATCGAGTTATGCGCACATGTAAATGTATGGAGTAGCTGATATCTTTTCACGATTTCAGCTTTTATCCCATAGAACGCCCCCTAACCCACAGGTTTTCAGTTATTTCAATTACAACTGGTAGATAGAGATACACACAACATCAGTCATCACCAGTGATCGGAGTTGGTAGATTGATTTTTGGTACTTGTATCATAAATGCCCACAGAAAGAATAACATGGATAAGATATTTTCCCGGAAAGCAATTCCGGTATTTCTGGATCCGATTAAATATTGTTAATATTGGTAGTGATATTATTACTACTCAATTCAAAATTTAAAGGTAGGTATCAAAATAAATTCATTTATTATTTATTTGAATAATAAAAACAATTTTTGAGCACATTCCAGAAGTCAGTATGTACACAAGCGAGGATCAAGTAACGTTTTTTGTTAATAATCAACCAATTTCGAAATTACGGAGGAAAGTCCATATTAATATATACGTTTCGGATCAATGACCCCATTTCAATCTACCTACTCCGATCACTGGTCATCACATTCCAGCCAATACCTCCTTATTTGTGATTATCTTGTGTTGATCTTCCATATGCCTACAGACACCTCGATCAACCGTCATCTTCTGTTTTCTCCCTCTTTATAATTCATCCAAAGATTTTTGGTCTTCCTACCCATCCAAAGGTTGCCTTAGAAGATCGCTTTTAGCGATAAGACCGCCCATTGTGTCACCTTGTGTAAAATTTCTACATTTACAATGTGGAAACAACAATATAACAACGAATGAAAACGCGATACTAATTAAACTACGCCTAAGAGTATTCTGGAACTATCAAATAAATCCTAGCTTCGAAATTAAAGAAGTGATTTTTTTCACGCAAACTATATTGTAGTGATGAGCCGACTAGTCGGGAGTCAAGAGCTGACTCCTGGCCACCGTAGGCGCGGGCTTGCGGACGGCTAGCAATAGGCAGTTTGCCGTCCGGTAAGGACCAGGCCCGGGTCGACGACGCGTTGTGTTCCACGCGCGCCTCAAAGAGATGTCAGCAGTAACTGACGGGGTCTGCTAGGGCCGATGCTTGCCAGGGTCGCGGATTATTCGAAAGAGTTACCGTGACCCTTGGCACAGGCAACTGAAGGAACACGGGTGGGTTGTACTCAGTAAAAGTACGACACGCCCTCGCGCTCAGAACGGGAGAACTTACTTGATAATTTCCCACCCCAAAAAAAAAAATGGGCCGACTATGGGCCTTTGACTAGTTATAGTGACTAAACTTTTGAATATATCTGATTGAATTTTCGTATGCAGACTTGGGACGTCGATATACGCAGTTTAATATATTGTTGTATTGTCGTTCTCACCTTTTAATTTGTATGGTGTAGGTACATAAAAAAGAATATTCCATTATATTCCTATATTATTTAAAATAGACGGTGAAAATTGTTGAGTAGATACATTACACCTACCACTACCACCAACAATACCAATAAAAAATCACTGTTTGTCTCTGACTCACCTAAACGTTGACTAGTAGAAAATGCCTGTGGCATTAAGTCCGCCTCTGTACATTTCTGTGATTGAAGTATTAAATAATTAATAAATTATCCTGGTTTCAATAACATTTGTCAAAAACACAAATATTATGAGAAAATTATTTCAGTTACAATTTGTAAGTAAATTTTCGAGCCATAAGTACTGTTTCCAATTTCCTGTGAGTTTCCGTCCTCGACACCCGAACTTCCGAAGGAGTAATGTATGGAATTTAAATTATTGTGCCGTATGTATGTACACGTACGTAATGTATGTACAGACGCCAGCATATTAAGCTACCCGAAACTGTCAAATTTTCGCAATCAACATTGAACCTTATAGGTACTTTAGCGATAAAGTTGAAAATCTATTAAAGAAATTTGACAGATTGTAGTAGCTTGATGTGCTGGCGTCGGTACCTAATACGTAAGAAATGCTTATTGACATGCCCCATTGATCTTGTGGTGGCGAGTGCTACTGCTGGTCCAGCAACACACGATCAGTAGCAATGGGTTTCATTTTGACAGTTTAAAAACATTCATTGCGTTATTTACATTGCTGAGCAGACAAATTTTTCGAACATATGTAGCAATGGATTAGCAATAACCCTAAAAATGATTCAGATTGAGATCAACAGTGTGTTACGCAATTAGGGTGCTGGGTTCGATTCCCGGATCGGGCAAAATGTTATTGGATTTTTCCTTTGTCGGTCGTGGGATCCTTTCTCGTATAGAAGAAATATATTTTCTACATTGACATGCACGTAGCATGTGACTTTTACGTTTGAAAACATACCCACGGTACCGTAAAACGGGGTGAATAGAAACGCAGGGGTGAATCGGAACGAAACTTTAAAATGGATTTTAACGTTGATGTAATATAGTTTGTAGCCAACAATTACACTTAATCGTCAACTATAATATAGTATACACATTAAGAGACCTTTTGGCAAAAAACGATATTATTTCAATGTTAAAATCCATTTTAAAGTTTCGTTCCGATTCACCCCTGCGGTCCTATTCACCCCGTTTTACTGTACCTATAGAATTTCGTAGCGTGGATTTTTCAGTGGCCACAACTACTACTATTGGCTCTTTGCGGCAGGGTATCTTTAAGCCAAACGCACATTACAGCCGCAACGGGCCGCAGCGCAACGCATTTTCATGCAAAAAAGTGCGATGCGGCCTGCCTGTAGTGAGCGACGGTTCATAGAAAATGTACGAAAGTGATGAAGGAGGATTTTTGCAAAGTGTTGCGTTGCAACGCGGCCCGCCTTAATCTGCGCGAGCCTTTACGGTACGGCCGGCGTATAAACCGCGCCGTAGAAAAAACGTGTCCGTCAACAAGCTTCCATAGGCCACGTTCACACGGCGTCATTCTGAACGATATTTTGCTGTATAATTTTGGGATCACATGGTAGTTTCACACTGCATTTGTTTTTGACTGTGTGAACAGTAGGATGTTGACGTGTGATCTCAACTTTTTATCGTAAAATATCGTACAGGTCAGCACCGTGTGAACGACCGCAGTATAGTGATAGTGATATAAATAGTGATCCAAACAACACTGACGACCGTGCCTACACACGACGAATAAACCGTAGTTTTTCACGGCAAGAAAAACGTGTGTGTACCTTAAGGCCTGGGTGTGTGGCCTTAAGGTAAATAATTCAACGATTAAAATAATTAAGGAAGCGATTCACGTCAGGAAATTATTTATTTACAATTTCTTTGTTTTCTCTGAACTGACTTATTGGGGAAATGTTGCAGGCGAGATTTTGTCCTGGCGCCCTTGAGAGAGCATGCCTCATTGACATCCACGAGTATTATGTTTTGACACCTTCGACGTGCAGAGAAACCTTTATTTCAAGTAAATCCTCGCTAACTGCACTTCTGCAGTGTAAAAAGAATTCTGGTATAATTATGATTTATCACATTAAATTCATTTTAAGAACTATGTTATTGCTTACTTCTTCAAGGTCAATCAGATGGCGTATTGTGACTTTAGACGTAATGTGTAATGATAACTTTAGACTTTAGAAAGAGAACCTTTTGTCTAAATTATTTTTTTTCATTTTCACTCTGGCTTTACAAAATATTGACATTACATAGTCTGAAATAAACAAATTTTATTTTTATTTATTTTTTTACAATTTAATATCACTATTATTCTTCCGTAATACTACAATAAAAACTTAATATGGACTTTCTGGTGGACTATGGGAACAATAATTTCCCATAGTCCACTGTAGGTTAACTAGGTGGGTGGACTATGGGCAACACACGATCATATACAACGTGTAACGTTAAATGCGCAAAACCTCAGACACCCCAACTGATTTTTAATCCAACTTACAGGTAAGTTGGATTAAAAATCAGTTGGGAAATAGGTCTATTTCAGAGAGAAAATAAGTAATTAAAAAAATTGTAAAGGTTTTATGTGTTGTTTTATTTTTACTGGCCATTCTGATCGTTTCTTGCGTCTGTGACGACGCTTTATCGAGGGAGGAGTCGTCACCGGGCCGCTGCGCCGCGCTGTAATTGGGTTGCTTGACCTATTAATAACACGGAAACTTTTTTAATGAAGATTTTTTGAAAAATGTAACCTACATTAAAAAGTGGTTCAATTAATTCTGCTCGTTATTCTGATCAAACTATTTTCAGGTTTTGCGCATTTAACGTTACACGTTGTATAATGTTTCATAGGACAACTCTTTGTTGAAATAATGATCTGCCGGTCGATTCTGTAAAAATCTCACCGTGAAATCATAAGTGAATAGTGTCAATCCCTACCATTATTGAATGACAGAGCTCACTTCCCGCTCACTTCACCTAAGTTATCACGGTGATATTTTTACAGAATAGCACTGTTGGCGCCAAATTAATAAATATTATGTACTTATTTTTCAGGCTGGCAGGGACTAATTTGTCGCCGCGTTAAATACATGCCAAAATGAAATGCATTGCCATCGATTGTCACTATTATGTGTTACGCAATTACCCCGCTGGACTCCCGGCTCATCGTCGTGTGTGTGACCACTGTGATAACGGCCACGACACGAGTTCTAGGTTGTAAGTGATTTGACAAAGTAAAGCACCCAGACAGGTAGTTTACTTTGTTATTTCATCACCTGCTCTCTCAAAACGGTGAAGGAAAACATCGTGAGGAAACCGTTATGTCCTAGAACTTATAATTCGAAGACATCTGACATCTACCAACTCGCACTGGTCTTGCGTGTTGGATAACGGCCCACTTCTTCTCACAGAGAGCAGCCGGCCGATTCTGTAAAAATCTCACCGTGAAAACTTGCGTGGAGTGAGCTGTCAGTGTCATACCACTGATGCTACGGATTGACTAAAAGCAAACTTTTACAATCAAAATCGAGATTTTAATAATATTTTTTATGCTAACTATATTGATCATTTTAAATAATTTCAAAGTAGTATTTTAGTTGTCAAAAATTACTATTTTGTGGGGTTTTAAAATAAAGTAGCAAAACATAAACTTAGTCAGAATATGATTTTTTTTTTCTAGGTTATAACCCCACAAAATAGTATGTAAGTATGTTTTAACAACTAAAATACTAGCTTTGAAATTATATAAAATGATCAACAGGATTAGCATAAAAATATTATTAAAATCTCGACTATGATTGTAAATGTTTGCTTAATCAATCCCTAGTATTTTAGGTGGGATGACACTGACAGCTCACTCCACGCTCAATTCACATAAGTTTTCACGGTGAGATGGTTACAGAATCGCACTGCAGGCCTCACGGAACAGAAAATTTCTGTTCCGTGGCAGGCCTGTGTCCCATCAGTGGGAACATTATATACTGATTATGCTACTAAACAACGAGGTACCAGGTCATTACTCTTTTCCTACTACACTTAAATACTTTTCTCTACTTCATTACAATTGTACAAATGTGCAACAATTATATTGCAAAAGCAAAATATTTTCCATACCAGTGAGGGCAACGCGTGATAACACTATATTTATATTCCTTCCCTATATTGTCACAGAAATTAAGCCCCTGTGTCTCACTGGACAAGAATCAAATTCCTGTTACACAAGTTTTGCTTACAAGAAGGAAACTAACACCTGACAGTGAAAAAACAACTTAATCTTAAGTTTAATAAAGTCCAAATTCGAATGGAGTGATAAACTGCAACAGCTGATTATGTTGATAATACACCATACACGTACTGCAAGCGTGATCACTGATCACTGAATTGTTTCCACACATACTTACTTATCAATTGGAATAGGTCGGATTATATGATGTCAGAAAAGGATTATAACGCTCATGATGAAATGGAGTACTTAAAGATGAACTAGAAAGCTTATCGCCACTTCGACTTGCATCGGTTTAGGAGACAGGGTTACATGACCTTCTTTCTTGCATTAAGCTCTGGTGTATCATGAATCTTGTGTGTATCATAATAAAGATGATTATTATTATTATCGGGGGGGGTACCTTGGATTCTAGGGCCTAGAAGGACATACCTAATTATAGTGACCTCATTGATGATGTTCTTCAGAAAGGTCAGGTGCAACGGGGCGTGTATGACCAGCGGGGTAATTACGTAACACACTTAGGGCCCTTTCCCACGGCAAGATCCCGTTTTTTGCAGATACGGTTTTTTGCAGGATCCCGTTTAGTGGTGTACGTGTTTAAAGACAGGGTGACTGGTAATTAGTGACCGATACTTAAACACATGATTCTACTCATGATAACAAACAACTTTTACTATCGGACCAAATCCGAAATCGCGAAAAAAAAATCAGCTGTTCCCTACATTTATGTTCGTACGAGTCGTCAAAATGTAGGGAACAGCTGATTTTTTTTTCGCGATTTCGGATTTGGTCCGATAGTAAAAGTTGTTTGCTGTCATGAGTAGAATCATGTGTTTAAGTATCGGTCACTAATTACCAGTCACCCTATATACATATTCACACAGGTATCCTGTTTTCCGGATACTGCAAACAGGATGCTTGTGTGAATATGTATATTTTAACGGGATGTTGCCGTGGGAAAGTGCCCTCAGGATGAATTTTTTGGGGTGGATATACGGAATAACCCAAAAGTCCTAAACGTTGCAAACAACGTAAATAAAAATCTAATCAAATCACATATCGGAATCATCATTAAACTAATTATTATGACGTAGACTAAGATCATTCAAAACATGTTTTGTACACAGACGAATGTACAAAACATGCTAGATTTGATGACGTCATCTGTAACCCCCCACTAAGTGTGTTATCACTAATTATCTTTATAATAAATGTTAATAATAACAACTAACATGATTATTTTATGACTAGCTTCTGGCCCCGACTTCGTCCAAGTGAAATTTCTTGTTACCTCGAACCACCCCGTCGCGTCGTTTCGCATCACCTGCCCGCCCTATCACTTCTTTATCAGTGTTCGTTCTGAGTTTTTCCTTTTCGCTCGGCTTCTAAGGGGTATAGCGTGATGTGAAATAGCCTTCCTCAAGAATTGGTCTACCAATGCAAAAAGATTTTTTCAAATCCGACTGCTATTACAGAGATTACCCCCCTACATACATACCTCTAGTATACAAGGTGTAACTTAAATAACGCACAACCTCTTAAGGGGTCATTGTACTCATCATTATGAACAACTTTTACTATGGGACCAAACCGAAAATCGCGAAAAAAAAATCAGCTGTCCCCTACATTTTGACGAGTTATGTGAACATAAATGTAGGGAACAGCTGATTTTTTTTTCGCGATTTCCGGTTTGGTCCCATAGTAAAAGTTGTTCATAATGATAAGTACAATGACCCCTTAAGAGGTTGTGCGTTATTTAAGTTACAACTTGTAGAAGTAGCGCAAAAATGTCAGCTATCGGTTAGCGACCTCGATGCCCTGTGGGGCTCTGGATTGGGGGTAAACCAAAAAAAGTCATTCTCCTACCAACAACATGTCTTTTCCTTCCATTCTTCTCTATCAGTCGTCATCTCGGTAGTCACCACCTTTCCAGCCATATCATCGTTCAGACAGTCCATCCATCGGTTCTTTGGTCTACTCTTACTCTTATTTATATTTATTTATTCCTTTATTTCAGGCACTAGGGCCCATAGAAAAAACAATACATACTACTATAAATATTAGAATACTTATAAACTAATACATAAAAAAAGTAAGTATCACAAATACAATACCATAATAATATAACTTAAAAATACTATAAATACATACAACATAAGAAACTAAAACCACTGCACACGAAGTGTCGGCGCCGGCGCCGTGTTTCGCTGACTGGTGTCATGTTAGCCGGCCATGAAACCGGCGATACACAACACCCTTCGGCCAGAAAACTCATTTGTGTACAATGTGCACTAGTGAGCTGGGTTTTAGTGTAAATGTAATTTGTAGTAAATTCATTCATTGTACAGACGCCAGCACATCAAGCTACTACAATCTGTCAGATTTCTTTAATAGATTTTCTACTTTAGTGCTATAGCATAAGGGTCAAAGTTGATTGGGAAAATCTGACAGTTTCGGGTAGCCTGATGTGCTGGCGCCTGTACCTACCCAGTATAATTGGCTGTATGGCATCTGACCTTTTTCATGTTCTAAACACAAACCATCAATACTTTGTCATCACAATGCACCCGCCTGGTCTCAAAACGGTGAGGGAAAACATCGTGAGGAAACCGGAATATCCTAGAACCAAAATTTCTAAAACATTTGATATCTACCAAACCCGTACTGGGTCCGCGTGGTGGATTATGGCCCGCTTGTTTACCAGCAGTGGGAACATTCTAGGCTGATTATGTACAATGAGCCCCCCCCCCCCCCCCTTCTTCGTTTCCTTGACAATTTCACTTTAGTGTTGTAATTATTATCATTGAAATCCACTGCTAAAATATTTAGACTAGACTTGGTAATGGCTCAATGTTTAATTTAATAAACGTTTTGATTTTATAAACCTTTGAATAAGATTACCCATCACCACAAACTCTTGAGCACAGCTTATAATCACAGGCCACTAATTTACTGGAGAAGTACCTAGGTATCACATTTCGAGAACTAAGGAAATAATCCGGTGATAACCTTTCAAAGTCGTTACTATCGGATGAAGTGAAGAATTTTCTCGTTATCAGTACTTTTACCAGCATGCAGTTTAGGTGGTAATTGTCGTAATGATAATGCAGTAATTGCATAAGACGTGAAATGATTGTGATAATGCTAATAATATTGGTGTCTTAGAGATGCTACACACCGAAGGACGAGGCGGAACGCGTGAGGGAGAGGAAATCTTTGCGCCCTCACGCCCCTAGTCGCCGCAGGAGACGCCCCGGTTGTGCCGAAGCATGCCACCAAAATAGTGTATAGTCCGCCTAATATTATTATTATATTTCATTTCCAAAACACTTATAACATTTTTTACATTGGTTTGGCGAGCCGGTAATTTAAATGATGCTTTAAGTATACAAGGTGTAACTTAAATAACGCACAACCTCTTAAGGGGTCATTGTACTCATAATTATGAACAACTTTTACTATGAGACCAAACCTGAAATCGCGAAAAAAAAATCAGCTGTTCCCTACATATTGACGAGTTATGCGAACATAAATGTAGAGAACAGCTGATTATTTTTTTCGCGATTTCCGGTTTGGTCCCATAGTAAAAGTTGTTCATAATGATGAGTACAATGACCCCTTAAGAGGTTGTGCGTTATTTAAGTTACAACTTGTAGAAGTAGCGCAAAAATGTCAGCTATCGGTTAGCGACCTCGATGCCCTGTGGGACTCTGGATTGGGGGTAAACCAAAAAAAGTCATTCTCCTACCAACAACATGTCTTTTTCTTCCATTCTTCTCTATCAGTCGTCATCTCGGTAGTCACCACCTTTCCAGCCATATCATCGTTCAGACAGTCCATCCATCGGTTCTTTGGTCTACTCTTACTCTTATTTATATTTATTTATTCCTTTATTTCAGGCAACTAGGGCCCATACCAAAAACCAGGGGCGGATCTACTTAAAGGCTTTTTGGGCTGCAGCCCAGGGCCCCGCGAATACAGAGGGCCCTCAACCGAACTGAAACCAATAGACGATATTGTCAATAATAAAAATTATCTAGAATTGAAAAAAATCCGATCGGATTGTTCAAAGGACCTACAGTGCGATGACCAAATAAAAGAATTTGCAGCACAAAAATGCAAAAAAGTTGCTTTATAATTTATATAACATAACCATTTATAACCTGTCAATTTATTTTGCAATAAATAATGTTTTAATAAATAAATAAAATATTTTGTTTTCCTATTTTCTTCCTGTACTTAACATATATTACATTACATGTACCTACATCACTACAGAAAACAGTTTCTTGTCAAAATGGCAATTACTTGAGTAATTAGGTAGGGCCCCTAAGCAGTATTAGCCCAGGGCCCCACAAATTCAAGATCCGCCCCTGCATAAAACAATACATACTACTACAAATATTAGAATACTTATAAACTAATACATAAAAAAAAGTATCACAAATACAATACCATAATAATATAACTTAAAAATACTATAAATACATACAACATAAGAAACTAAAACCACTGCACACGAAGTGTCGGCGCCGGCGCCGTGTTTCGCTGACTGGTGTCATGTTAGCCGGCCATGAAACCGGCGATACACAACACCCTTCGGCCAGAAAACTCATTTGTGTACAATGTGCACTAGTGAGCTGGGTTTTAGTGTAAATGTAATTTGTAGTAAATTCATTCATTGTACAGACGCCAGCACATCAAGCTACTACAATCTGTCAGATTTCTTTAATAGATTTTCTACTTTAGTGCTATAGTATAAGGGTCAAAGTTGATTGGGAAAATCTGACAGTTTCGGGTAGCTTGATGTGCTGGCGTCTGTACCTACCCAGTACAATTGGCTGTATGGCATCTGACCTTTTTCATGTTCTAAACACAAACCATCAATACTTTGTCGTCACAATGCACCCGCCTGCTCTCAAAACGGTGAAGGAAAACATCGTGAGGAAACCGGAATGTCCTAGAACCAAAATTTCTAAAACATTTGATATCTACCAAACCCGTACTGGGTCCGCGTGGTGGATTACGGCCCGCTTGTTTACCAGCAGTGGGAACATTATAGGCTGATTATGTACAATGAGCCCCCCCCCCCCCCCCTTCTTCGTTTCCTTGACAATTTCACTTGAGTGTTGTAATTATTATCATTGAAATCCACTGCTAAATATTTAGACTAGACTTGGTAATGGCTAAATGTTTAATTTAATAAACATTTTGATTTCATAAACCTTTGAATAAGATTTACCCATCACCACAAACTCTTGAGCACAGTTTATAATCACAGGCCACTAATTTACTGGAGAAGTACCTAGGTATCGCATTTCGAGAACTAAACCGAAATAATCCGGTGATAACCTTTCAAAGTCGTTACTATCGGATGAAGTGAAGAATTTTCTCGTTATCAATACTTTTACCAGCATGAAGTTTAGGTGGTAATTGTCGTGATGATAATGCAGTAATTGCATAAGACGTGAAATGATTGTGATAATGCTAATAATATTGGTGTCTTAGGGGTGCTACACACCGAAGGAGGAGGCGGAACGCGTGAGGGAGAGGAAATCTTTGCGCCCTCACGCCCCTAGTCGCCGCAGGAGACGCCCTGGGTGTCGGGAGTCAAGAGCCGACTCCCGGCCACCGTAGGCGCGGGCTTACGGACGGCGAGCGATGGGCAGTTCGCCGTCCGGTAAGGACCAGGCCCAGGGCGACGGCGCGTTGTGTCCCACGCGCGCTTCAAAGAGATGTCAGCAATAACTGACGGGGTCCGCTGGGGCCGATGCCTGGGGCCGCGGATTGTTCGAAAGAGTTACCGTGACCCTTGGCACAGGCAACTGAACTGGAACACGGGTGGGTTTTAGTCAGTCTGACACACCCTCCCGCTCCGCCGCAAAAAAAAAGGGGCTGCTACACACAATACGATGCCCGGTTGTGCCGAAGCATGCCACCAAAATAGTGTATAGTCCGCCTAATATTATATTATAATATTTCATTTCCAAAACACTTATAACATTTTTTACATTGGTTTGGCGAGCCGGTAATTTAATACTTAAAATAATGATGATTAAGTACAATGATGCTTTAAGTATATAATATTTATTTTTAGGGTTCCGTACCCAAAGGGTAAAAAGGAACCCTATTACTCCCGCTCCGCTGTTCATCCGTCCGTCTCCGTCCGTCTGTCACCAGGCTGTGTCTCATGAACCGTGATAGACAGTTGAAATTTTCACAGATGATGAATTTTTTTGGCGCTATAACAACAAATACTAAAAAACAGAATAAAATAAATATTTAAGGGAGGGCTCCCATACAACAGACAGGATTTTTTGCCGTTTTTATAGATAATGGTACTGTACCCTTCGTGCGCGAATCCGAATCGTGTTTTTTAATACATTGATGATATATTTCTATAGGTTTTGAGTAGGTATCTAATTAATTTAGGTACCTCCTATATTAATTAGGTACCTACTCAAATTTAATAGGCCTCACCTTCACCTACAGCTACAACGTATTATCTTTCAGATAATTTTGTGAGTTCTCTATGTTTAAGGTGTTTCTCGCTCAATCGGAGTCAAATCATTCAAGAGGTCAAGCATTCGCATTCTTCATAGTATTTTTGTGAGTCAAAAATCTCTGTGCAACTCTTCGCTACACAGAAATAAATGACCATGAAATAAATACAATAAATACAGTCAAAATAATTTCCAGAAAAGTTATAAAAAAAAACACAAAAAAGCCAACGTCACGTGGTGTTCCCAGGCGGTCACCCATCCAAGTACTGACCACGCCCGATGTTGCTTAACTTCGGTGATCGGACGAGAACCGGTGTATTCAACGTAGTATGGACGTTGGCATATGGTACGTCGAATTTTCAAATAGTTATCTACTTTATGACTCGGTGGCGCAAAGCGAAAAATTTTCTAACAGCATCGACTTTGAACTTTATTATCAGTTTGTTAAAATACAAACCACTTGGGCATTCTCGAAGTCGCCCGAGGGTCCGTTTGATGTCGGTGACCTTCTCTCTTGAAGTTACACTCGTCTGCTATGCGCTACTCGCAGCGTTTTAAATAATTTTAGATTGATTAAAAATCAGTACAAAAATGCAAAAAGCCAACGTCACGTGGTGTTCCCAGGCGGTCACCCATCCAAGTACTGACCACGCCCGATGTTGCTTAACTTCGGTGATCGGACGAGAACCGGTGTATTCAACGTAGTATGGACGTTGGCGAATGACATACTAAAATACTTGAACATTATCATAAATGAATAATGTCGACTTTTTGAAAAAGCATTAAAAAAAATCTTTACTCCAGTTTATTACATGCAAGCAACATTTTTTACGGCTTCTATTGGCACCGAGCAATCTAAAGTTGTCGTAAAATTGAAATAGGTGGCGCTGTTTGCTAAAATGCTATTTTCATTATAACGCCATGAGATGGCGTTGTCATACATTTCTATAGACATAGTGAATCTTATTAAAATCCATAGATGGCGCTAACATACAACATGATCAAGTGCATATTTTGTTTATTAGTATTTATATAATTACTATTATAGCTAATATCTAGTTTCAATAATTCATAGAAAAGAGAAGGATAATTTTTTCCCGAATTGGATCTATTTACGGAAAACTTCCAATTTTATTAACACGCTTTTATTGGCTTCACTTGTAACTTCAATTATGATCAAATTAATTATTTTATCATTTTTATTGCGTGATAAAAGTGTCGTAAGTTGTCTTTAGTTTTTTTTTTTTTTCCAACATATTTTTCTTTCTACTACAATTAGTACTCCAGCCTTTGGCGCGGGAGATATTATAGTGCACAAGCGTGTGCGCAGACACAGGTGCACTCTCTCTTCCCTCACTCTCATAGTCCAATGGGACGGCACTACCACTGTTACAAACATTTTAAAACAAAAAAAAAAAAAACGGTCCAGTCGTTGTCAAGTGATGCGCTTAGCAACGAACAACATAATAATTTTTATTTACATAGATTTCAAACATTAAAACACGTTATTTCGTAATAATTACTATAATAAATTTACAATGATCACAATTATTCTACATTGTCTAATACCAGTACGAGTTGGCGGGCACCCTGTCCTCTTTGATGCCCATCTCTTCCATTATATCCATTTCAAATGTCCTCAGTTTTGGCGCAAATGTTACCTGAAAAGAAACCAAATGTATTACTGCTATATTAAAATATCATAGAGCACTTACTTAATTACGTAATCACTGTGCTTGGAAAACTTGTCAGCACATCCTTTTTAAACGACTTCAAAAAAGAAGAGGTTCTGTGTTCGTCTGTATGTACTTTATTTAATGTTTGTACATTTTTTTTTTTTTTTCGAATATTTGTATGACCTACAAGTAGTTGTTCCTGGTCTGGCTGTTTGTGTATGTGACTTTAAATGTTTGTAAACGCACCCACAATGCAGGAGAAATTCCTAGTGTGGGGCAACTTTTTTTATAGATGTATATTCATCAATATTTTCAACAATTGAGGACCGATGATGAAAATTATTTTTCATTTTGTAGATGAAGCTCGCTCGGTGGTCCCATGTGAATTTTCTTGAGTTTGCTTTGGTAGTTTTTGAGGAAATTTCAATAACACGTATTTAATCGACTTTCATGTCACTATTTTTTACAAAGCTGGTACTTATACGAATTTGTGAGGGGTAGGTACGACAGCTAAAAAGTAAAAAAGCAGATAAACCCTTCAGGTACCCGACAGTTCAGCTTATGGATGACTGTCAAACTTTATCTGTGAGGCAACTATTTGTCCTGGGTACAATCTTGAGGAAACATAGCTCTCTTGAATACAACATAAGCTGTGCACCAAAACGCCGTCCATATGCAGTATGCCAATCCCAACGACATCGTAGCTCCCTAGCCGCACGGCACTATAACGTAATTAGTTGTCGCCTGTATAATTACATAAATAAAAATTGCAACGTATATCCACTTACCAGATTCGAATGAAAAAGAAGGTAACGAACTGGCTTATGAATAAATCGTACGTTGAAACTGAGAACCTTCTTAAATCATAAATTCTGTAATAGAAACCCTACAATGTCGTATTACTCGAAACTCATATAGGTCACATTCTCAAACATACATACACACACAACACACACACACCCTTACATACATACATACAAACGTACATACATTATACAACCACATTACACACTATTAAATACATATTCATACATACATAGTCTTTATTACACTTTTGTTTGTTTTATTTTATATTTTTTTTGTTTTTAAAAACTTATTCTTTATTTTTTTTTCTTTTTTGTTTTCCAAATTTTTACGTTTCCTCACTCATTAACACGATCCACTCAGAAGCTAATTTAAGATAGCAAAATAAGCGCGAGGGACCTGGTACTCATAACACAAGTTACAGAGTTCAACAAAACTTAGCATTTAAATGATTATCTGTGTAATGTAATGCTTGTGTTTTCTCTGTGTGAACTAATTGCAATAAATTATTATTATTATTATTTATTATTATAGATATCATCGAAATGGTTCTTTAAGTCCCATAAATGAATTGTATGCCGTCCTAGTAAGTTTTATTTATTTTTGTGACATTGCAAAATTTATCATTCTTTACTTGTCCGCTGTATAAGTGACTCTTTACGACACAAACGGGCTAGAATTATTTTCTCTATTGCAAACCAAACAAAACTGTGGCTTAAAACACAGGAGTATAGAGTATAGTTTACCTTGACAGCGGAATCGCCGGTAGTGTCCTTATCTAAATTCTCAACGTACAGCTCTTTACTCTTGAAATCTATGGTCTCCTCCGCCGTCTTTGGTATGGGGATGATTCTGCTACTGGCCATAGACACGCGCACCTAGAAAAGAAAGTTTATGCGAAATTAAAATAAAATAAGTTGACCTAAACATTCTTGTCGCTCAGCGCGCTATAGAGCGGGCTGTGTTCGGAATTTCTTTGAAGGATAAAATCAGAAACGAAGTTATCCGGAAAAGTACCGGAGTTACCCACATAGCTTGCAGAGTAAGCAAGCTGAAGTGGCAGTGGGCTGTCCATGTATGTCGAAGGACCGATGGCCGGTGGAGCAGACGAGTCCTGGAGTGGAGACCGCGTATCGGCAAGCGTAGTGTGGGGTGCCCCCCAGCTAGATGGACCGACGATTTTGAAAAGGTGGCTGGGACAGACTGGACGCGGAAGGCGGAGGACAGGGTGTTGTGGCGCAGTCTGGGAGAGACCTATGTCCAGCAGTGGACTGCGATAGGCTGAGTTGATTGAATCATTCTTGAACACCATCAAAATAATTAATACAAACTTAACATCACTGGTCTCCCTGAAGGGGTAAGCACGGGTGCATGCTGCACGCAAAAACCGCGTTTTATGCAATAGAGGGCGAGCTTTTTAAAATTCAAATCATTTATTCAAAGTAAGCTGAGAACTTCTCGTTCTTGAATGTCAAAATTCCAAAAGGCAGTCCCTCAAAACGCCCGCCCTTCACCACCTCCTAGTGCTTTAGAAGTGGTGCAACAAACTGTCCAGTAACACAACAGCAGTTTGTTCAGTTAGAAGAACTTGGTTCTATAGCATTTACCAGACATTAAATAACAATAACTTGACCCGAAGATCGAACCCAGGAAAACACGCTTAGAAGTCGCGCCAACGGCCACTACCACCACCCACCAGTCAGTCATTCTCATAACTCTCTTGTCTTTTAAACTGAAAGGAAGGAATTTATTGCAAGACCCGACACTTTTTGGCCTGAAAATTTGTAACTGCAGGCACATCGTACACCTATTTAACTGATCCTTTAAAAGTTATTGATCTTCTACTGATGTACGCTTTTCAAAAATAATTAACCAGAAATTTTACGTCAGTTAAATATAAAAAAATATTATAACAAACTGGTGTTTCATAGAAAATTGCCTACCTACGGTATGGTGTACGGTACTGTGTACCAATGCGGTCAAAATGTAGGTATGTAACAGCATTTTTTTTAAAATAACTTTTGACACATTTCTGCACTAGGGGGTCTAGAAACATGCTCAATTCATGGTTTCAGTTTGCCTGCCTTTTACATGCCTATTTAAATCAGATAGAAACACAGGTTGCTGACGTTATGAATTAAATTACGATTTGGCAGGTGCAGTTGGACTGTTTTGCCAAAATTATGAATGCCAAAACACTGAAGTGAGTTGTATTTATTTCAGCTGCTGGCATTGCAACAGTTGAAGCTAAAATAAATAAACAACATTTCTATTATGCCCAAGTAACGGTATTCTTAACCGTCGAATATACATCATGTGTACAGATAACAATAATATTTCTATTGTGTCTGCTAATTGGCGCGCAGCGGGTTAGCCGGCTGAATGCCATAATTACAAAAACAAGTAAAAAGCTATTGTGCCTCGCGTGGATCCACGTCCAGCATACGAAAGGTTAAAGGTATTCTTAAGGCTGATTTTACCATTTTTTTTTTGTCAGATACCTTTTAACTCTGGAATAAAATTGTAGTCTGACAGTTCTATGTCAAAAATTCAAAATTTATTCTCAGGATATGAAAATTTGGTGAAATTCGCCCTTAACATATTAGTGGAGTGTGGTTGTTTCCTAGTTCCCAAACACCTTAACAGACGTATGGTTCAAAAATCATACGTAAAAAAATCATAGCATACATATGCCTACTAACCTTTCCAACACTTTGAAGGGAATACAAGTGTGGGAGAACATTATTATAATGATAACCAAGACGTTATTTGCTCTGACAGACATGCTTCCTTGCTTTTACCACTAGAATAACTTTAATAGTGGAGACCACGTATCGGCAGTTGCAGTTTGAGATGCCATTCGAATAGTTGCTACGATTATATAGTCGTAAGATAAGATACATAATTTTCTCTGGGCCTTCTACGGGCAGTAGAAGGCCCTGAAAGTCTCAAACGCCCATGAGGAGGCATTAACGCCCATGTTGAAAGCCTGTGAGCTAGATAGACTGAGGGAAGGTGGAGGACCATCCAGAATTTTGGTAAACCGTGATTGTATACATTTTGCATATCTTACGGTAGAATCACTTGAAACATGTATATTTAATAACACTATTGTAATAGTGTTGTCTGCAAAAATAAATAACTTGATTTGGAGTTGATTTGACAGGATGTTGTGGTGCAGCCTGGGGGACAACCTATGTTCAGCAGTGGCCGAATTGATTCTTACTGGTTTTGAACCAACAACTAAGGTCATGGAGAAAAAGGGATGCAACTTCATATCCTTAGGGTCTAGCAGCTAGCATAGTAGGTACTTTAGAAAAATAGCGAACCTTATCTCCCTCCTCTGTGAATCTCCACTCAAATTCGGTCGGCTTCAGAGTCTCGGGGTCCACCAGCTTCACATCTGTTGTGACCAGGAGAGGCGCCTCCGACTGGATTGTGATGCCAGGGAACTTCTTGTCTTTGCCAACCTGGAATACAGTAGTTCACATACAGCATTGCTTTTTTTTACCATCTCCAAATTTTACAGGGTGTTCTACTCATGAATACGAACAGCTTTCACTATGGGACCAACTCTGAAATCACAAAAACAAAATCAGCTGTCCCCTACATTTATGTTAGTACGAATCGTCAAAATGTAGGGAACAGCTGATTTTTTTTTCGCGATTTCGGATTTGGTCCGATAGAAAAAGTTCTTTGTAATGATGAGTAGAATCATGTGTTTAAGTATCAATCACTAATTACCAGTCACCCTATGTATTTACAGATTGGTAGTGTTATAATAGGTAATGTCTGTTACTAAATATTGCAAGAGCAGTGGCATATTCCCACAAATGATATGAAATGAGCAGTTTGGCCTACCTTCCTGCTGAAGTCCTTTTAATATACAAATACAATGAAAGATAAATAAAAATGAATAAAATGTACTTACAACTCTAAGATGCGTGTTAAGTCCTTCAACAATGACCCAGTTACGTTCCTGAATCACCTGCGACACGAGCCCCTGCTTGCCTTTGTCCTTGCCCACCATTATCTCTACACGGTCACCTCTGGAAGCATAATTAATCATCTATTAATATTATAAATTAAAGTCGCTTTTTGTCTGTCTGTGTAATTGCATTCTTCTCCTAAACTAAGGATTTTGTTGCGGTTTTTACCATCATTTAGAGAATTTATTCGGAAGATTTATGTTTTGTGTAACATAATCAGCCCATTTTACCTATTACCTATTAACATAATCAGCCTATAATGTTTTTACTATTAGGACACAGGCCGCCTCTCTGTAAGCAGGGAGTGGGTAATCCACCAAGCGGACCCAGTGCAGGTTGATAGGTATCACATGTCCTTGAAAGCACTAGGAAGTGGTGAAGGGCGGGCGTTTTGGGGGACTGTCTTTTGTAATTTTGATGTTCGAAAAGTGCTGTTTCTCAGCCTAGTTTGAATAAATTACTTTTGATTTCGATTTTTGGTTGGTTTCCTGCACCATTTTGAGAGCAATGGTGATTAAATAATTTACACAAAGTTAAGCACCTAGTAACCTAGTAAGGCAAGGCCAATACTACTTTGCCATAAATGCTCACCTTGCATTATCTATTTACAATTACTACAGTTGTCTTTATTATACAATACAGTAGGTACATATAACATGTTGTTAATTTTTTTTTCACTAGGCTACGCTGACCCACTACTGGGCAACATCTTTCACGAGCCCGCGCATCCTCCTTCCCCGCCTCACTGTCTCGGGACATAAATCTGTGCTATTTGGGTCTACAGTTTGTCCGCCATGCGGCAGAAACATGTCCTGCCCAGTCCCATCTAAGTTGGGCAGCCTTTTGAGCCACGTCTGCTAAAACGCTGATTTTTAAAATGTCTACATGGTGATGTCAATGCACTAAGTGAAAAGTGATAACACTAAATTATACCACACTTTGAAGTGTAAACAAAAGTCATAAAGAATGTAGTAGCATAAATTCCAGAAAGGTTTTATTTATTCAAAAAATAGCTTTTGGAAAAGGCTTCACTCGCGTGAAAGTCAGAAATTATCCCATGGGAACGTACTGCCAGGATAAAAAGTACCCGAAGTGTTTTTCCAGGTTATAAACTATGTGTGCCAATTTTTTTCCAAATTTGTTCTGCCGCTTTAGCATGATTGAGTAACAAACAGCCAAACTTTCACATTTATAATATTAGTAGAATAGGATAGTAGGATCAATTTCATTCTTACTTGAAGAAGCTCCATTCACCAACGGGTTCAACAAACACTTTCTTCCTGTGCATATTGCGGTCATTTTGCATACGAAATTGACTGGTCCAAGGCCTGTTGGTCGTGAAACGATAGTGCTTACGGGCTATCTGAGCCTTTGGGTACTGTGGATAGTTCGAAGGGTTCTTCCAATACACCTAAAACGGAAAACAAATACAATAAAACAATTTTGAGGTTATGTTTTTCAAACGAAGAAAACTTTGTTTTAATAGGATAATGTACCTGTTCATAGCTCCTTTTAACATAAGACTCGGGGAAATTTGAATATTTAACAGTCAAATCACCAACTTTCTTCGCTAAAAACCCGTATATTCGCATTTTCTTTGTTTTGTTTCGTAACCTTCTCGTGAAGAATTTTTTTGACACTGACACACGAGATGACACCAGCTGTAATTAGATGTCAAAAATTACAGGAAAAAAAGCTTTTTTTTTTTAATTCGCCCAAACCACCTTGTCTTCCGTGTAGAATTTCTTACGTAGTAGGTACGAAAATAAAGCGCTCGTAGGTTTCCGTGCCTCGGAAAGCACGTTAAGCCGTTGGTCCCGGCTGTCATTCGTAGATCTTTGACAGTCGTTACGGGTAGTCAGAAGCCCGAAAGTCTGACAACCAGTCTTACCTAGGGTATGGTATTACGCAGTAACTGGGTTGTGGAGGTCAGATACGCAGTCGCTCCATGTAAAATACTGGTATCAGCTGCATCCGGTTAGACTGGAAGCCGACCCCAACATAGTTGGGAAAAGTCTAGGCAGAAGATGAGGTTACGAGCGTAGACAGAGAAACTCTCTGTCTACGGCTACGAGCGAATCGTACCTATCGCGCTCTGTCCGCGCTGCCTGTTCCATAAACTAAACTATACCTATATTGGGAGAGCCTGTTCCTGTTTTCGTTGAGAACTCACTCCATTTATCCATCGGTGTTTGTTTGTGATAAGGGGGTAGCGGGTTAAGGGGGGTCTGGCGGCCCCCACCGAATCTGGTAAAATCGTTCCAAAAATCTTGAAGAGGGTCGAAAAACAAGCAGTATAAGCTTTTTACCGACATTACAACCCCAAACGAAAACACAGTAATGGCGAAAAATATGATTTTTTGTGATTTTTATTTTTTTCAACCAGTTTAATTTATTTTTAAATGGTTTAAACGCAATTAAAAATTTTTTTTAGATGTGTGGAAGTCCCCTGAATTTTTTCAGATTTTTTGGTCAAGTAAAAACATGTGAATTTTAGGTTTCAATGCGAAAAAATCGTGAAAAACGCGTCATTTTCAAGATTCAACCTTCTTATTTTTAGGGTTGTTTTCATTTTCCCGAGGGGTGCTGTATAGTATAGATAGCGGCAATCGTCCTCTTTCGAATGCAGGCAATTGGACAATCTGGTCAATTCTGGTGAGCGGGGCGATTTTTTGAAAAAAAAAACTCGAAATTTCAACTTTCGGTAAATTACGGCGCGTACTTGGTATAATGCGTCTTTGCTATAAAAAATACATCTCTATAGGGGTTTTTGAGGTCGTTGATCACGAATTTGACATAATCAATGAAACTAAATTTTCTGGTATAAATCATATTTTATTCAAGCTTACGTAATAGTCACACAGTAATATAAAATAGCATAATACTTTTTTACAGAGCTAAGTTAACAATTTTACAGTTTTAATCCTCGTAATGTAAAAGAAATAACAATTCATTACCTTTTATCAAATTCGTGATCAGCGATCTCAAAAACCTATAGAGATGTATTTTTTATAGCAAAGACGCATTATACCAAGTACCTACGCGCCGTAATTTACCAAAAGTTGAAAATTCGATTTTTTTTCAAAAAATCGCCCCGCTCACCAGTATTGACCAAATTGAGTCTAATTGCCTGCATTCGAAAGAGGACGATTGCCGCTATCTATAATATACAGCACCCCTCGGGAAAATGAAAACAACCCTAAAAATAAGAGGATTGTATCTTGAAAATGACGCGTTTTTCACGATTTTTTCGCATTTAAACATAAAATTCACGTGTTTTTACTTCACCAAAAAATCTGAAAAAATTCAGGGGACTTCCACACATCCAAAACAAATTTTTAATTGAGTTTAAACCATTTAAAAATAAATTAAACTGGTTGAAAAAAATAAAAATCACAAAAAATCATATTTTTCGCCATTACTGTGTTTTCATTTGGGGTTGTAATGTCGGTAAAAAGCTTATACTGCTTGTTTTTCGACCCTCTTCAAGATTTTTGGAACGATTTTACCAGATTCGGTGGGGGCCGCCAGACCCCCCTTAACCCGCTACCCCCTTTGTAATCTTAAAGTATCTATGTAAAATACTATTATTGTAAAATTAACAGAAACAAATTAAAAAATATTGAATAAAATGTATTAAGGAAACGAAGACCTAGTAATTTGGGCTAGGTATACACGCAGCGACTTTAGTCGTTTTCATTGGTTTTCGTATTTCAAAATCTCACGACCACACGCAGATTTTGAAATCTCTAGCAAAAAAGTTGTTGTGTTCCTTATTTTTAGCAAAACTTACCGTCTCCACTAGCTCTACAGCAAAGTACTGAATTACTTCTTCCTCGTGTCAGTGGCATGACAGTGAATTAAATGTTGGTCCATAACCTCGCCACTTCTACCTAAGTATTGATTTTGTAGCAAGACAGACGTAACAAGCTTTTGATGCAACCAACTAATTAGATACGTACTATCTTCCACTTAGCCGAGGAGTTTTTGTTTCATCTGTACTACACCGATTGCAAATCGCCAATAATTTCTTCTGTATTACTGAGTCAACGATGAGACTTAATCGATAGTTTTTAATATGCCTATTTTTTTCACTCCTTTATCCGTCACCATACCGCATTTCCTCCTTTGAATTTTGAGTGAATTTATCCAGTTCGTCGCATCATGGCCCTTGCTATCTCCTTTGTGGCCTGCCGCAACCGGTCTCACTGACTCAGGCATAGGTTTTTGGGCATTAGGTCCGTTATGCTATTTGGGTGGGTCCACAATTTGTCCAGCATGTGGCACATGACCTGTCCGTTCCATTCTAAATTGGTTATATTTATTCTACATCTATTTCTGGATTAATTTATTTTGTCATATAAACTTTACTTCGCAACGGAACGTATATACATCGACAATAAAGTGATTTTTATTTTTTTGTCTGACACAACCAAAATTTGCTGTCGTATTCTTCAAAAAACCCTTAAAAAAGACATGTTTAGTATTTAATTCATAGCAAATTACAATTGCGTTAACACTTTTACGCCCTGGATGATTTGAAGCACACTATAAATTAGTTTTAAATTATTTACGGACTAATAATGCATTTGTATAATCGCACATAGACAATTGACGTAAATCAGCTGTCCGATATCAGTCGTTGTAGGTGGCAGCACCGCGTCACGTGAATTTTCATGGCGTTGAAGGGCTAGTCCCGAATTGTCTTGTGATTTCGCCAAATTATTTGCTGTTTCGAATATTTAGTAATAAACAGCATTAATTTATAAGTTCCAGGTGAGTGTTGTGTTGTAACAGAGTGAATATATGTGCAGATGTTGCCGTTAAATGCTTTTGCGCGGGACTGAAAGATGTCAAAGTCGGCAGTGACGGAGTGTAGGGGTGGTTTGGGGTGAATTTCTTGGTTTAGCTTGCGCCTGGCGCCAGGATGTCTGACCGCCGAGTGGGCGCCGTTAGACCGGGCTCGGTATCGATTGGGTGCACGAGCCCGTTGCGTCAGCGTTTTGGCTGAAAACACCAGACAGTCGGCCGCTTCCGCGGGATCCAGACTGCATATTCGCAACACAAAATCGATTTTTCGGACAATGAAAATGTTTTGGACTTTACCAAACATGTAACGTCGGTTGCTACGTGCGTTTTCACTGTGACTTTATAATTAGTCGGTCATATGAGTTGATAGTACACCATCTTGTGTGATTGTTGCAGTGGTGAAAATGACGTCTGAATACTGGGTGATCAGCGCTCCCGGCGACAAGACCTGCCAGCAGACCTGGGACAAACTCAACAATGCCACCAAGTCAGGCAATCTCAGTGCCAACTACAAATTTCCAATCCCTGACCTGAAGGTAATTTTGAATTATTTATTTATCTACTAATTTATAGACAATCCAAAAACTACTGATTCTAAGAAATTTTCAGCTATGAATTATGTCATCCCATTGTTGCCTATTGAATAATAAATGAAAATTTCCTTGAAGCAATTATGTTTTCTTCAATCTTGATTAAATAATGGTAATGGAATAGAGCCAATATAAACTTCCAGTATGTTACTTTGTTATAACAAAACAATATAAGTACCAGAATCAATATTTTAAATCAGAAATAACACAATTTCATACTATAACATCCTGTACGGGAAGTATCTTAAATGACCTACATACAGGGTGACTGGATCTGAACCCGCCATAGCAAATTCGCATACAGAGGAGGTCATTTACTAATTATTGAACTGTACTTTCCCTAGTTAAAGTTTTATAGTTTGGGAGATAATATATGTCATTTTTTATACTTTATTGAGATTTTTCCAAAATGATTAAAATTAACCATTGAAACAGCATATTTTTTTTAATTTTTATTTCAGGTCAAATTTGATCATAAAGTTTTTTTTTAAGTATTTTTATATTTTTTGAGCATAATATCTTATTTTTTAACCCTAGTTTGAGGGAAGTTCCGAGGTATTTTAATCACCAATGTCTATAACTACCAACAAATAATAATAAAAAGAACTACTAAAATATGCAAAAAAAAAGTTATGAATGCTTGAATTTTGGAAAAATCTCAATAAAGTGTAAAAATTTACATAATCTCAAACTATAAAACTTTAGCTAGAGAAAGTAAGGTTCAATAATTAGTAAATGACCTCCTGTATATGCGAATTTGCTGTGGCAGGTCCAGATCCAGTCATCCTGTATATTGAATAGGATCAATATTATTCCCATCTTCAAGAGAAGATGAAATCTTATGATGAGTGTACAGCCTAAAAAGAACCTTTTATTCTTTTGGACATTTTTTTGACTATTACTTTCTGTTATCATCAGTGATTAGCTAAATTGATTTATCAAAAATTTCATCAACTTAAAAGTATGTAGGTCATACATCTAACAAATTTATTATGTTTGTCTTATAAACAGATCACAAGCATAATGGTGTTATATAAGGTCCCATTAAAATAGATGGACAACTTTTAGAAATCATTCAGACCACCAAAATAAGGACAATGGTAAAAAAAATATAAGAAAAACGCATCAGATACTTACAGGAAAAATAATCAGCTAACGAAAATACACTAATGTGCGGGCAATTTATTATTTTAGATCAAAATAAAATCACTTAAATCAGTTTTTTTTTGCTTGGATATCTTTGGTCAGACGTACTGAGCACTGTGTTAAAATTTGTGCATCTATTTTAACGGGACCCTGTATAAATCTAATGGCTATTATAAAGTATGATAAACATTCCACTATATTTTTCCAAGTTATTAAAACATTTAATTCTCAGTATTGTTATACTTCTAATCAATCAATCAATTCTAAAACTGTTCACTATTGAATTGTAATTGCCAACATATATGTCCCAAGGCATACACAGTTTAATCAATAAGTTTAAATAGATAATGATAAATGATTTATTTCTGTAAGTAGTTTTGTATAAACACTTTTACACTTTACTAGGTGATTTCAGTGTTTCCTCTTCAACTGAGCTGAGAAGAAAAACTACAAGAAAAAAGAAAGACAAACTCAGATGTCTTTCTTATAGTCTCTTTTAAAATCCAGACATAATCTTGATCAGATCATGTTATGTTGGTCCATGTAGATTAGTGTCAGAAATCGTCTTTTGAGGATTCCTGTCGGGTCGTTGTTAGTTGCGCGGTAAACTCTGCTTGCGAGATGCAGGATTTTGTGTGACGTCAGTATAACGCAAAACGTTGTTCGCATGTGGCGTTGTAGATACCGCTACAATAGTATTGGAATTTAATTTGGAATTTGTAATGGTGTACAATAAAGAGATCTATTTATCTAAATAGTTACAATGACAACTGCAGAAAGAAAATTGATACTATAATCATATTCCCTTGTTTTCCCATAAAGTAGGAGAAAAAAAAATATGAAAAGGATCTAACTTTATTTTGCCTAAAAGATTACTATTATTTTTAACTACTTACCACATAAGTAACTACAAAAACATTTTTAATCCAATTTCATAGACCCACTCTAGGTTGCATTTTCTATAGGTTTTTTCAAATTTATTGTTTTATTTTTGTAAAATAAATATAAATCCTAATTTATATTTATTTTACAAAAATAATTGGTAGTCAATTTGATTAATTTCTTTTTTGAAATTAATCAAATTGACTACCAATTAATACTGCCCGAATATTGAAATCACAACTGCCATTCTTTAAATTTATATGAAAAGGCTATATCATGGCAATTCGACATAGCATGTCATTTTTGAAACACAATTTTTTTTTTTATTGTACTCTTGTCTTTTCTTTATAAGTATAAAGCTTTATTCTAATTGTTTATTTCTCCTTGTTTCCAGGTGGGGACACTGGATCAGTTGGTGGGACTGTCGGATGACTTGGGTAAGCTCGACACGTTCATTGAGACTATCACAAGGAAGGTCGCTCAGTACCTTGGTGAGGTGAGTAAAGAGTTTAGTTTTATTTACACTTAATTAAATTAAAGAGTGCTTGTAATCACAATGTTTGTACTGTTAATCCCGTATGTCAATTTGAATTTGACAGCTCCTTAATGGTGTAGCAGGAAGGGTGTTTTCCATAGTTCGAATGTTATGTTGAGAACAATTTATTCAATTCTCTACAAACATACAGGATGGTAGGGACATTAACCCACAAACTGTAACCATGAATTCAGAATATCAACACTTTAAAGGCAAAATTGACTGAGCGACATAGGGCTAACATTACAGGAGCAGTTTAAAGTTTAACTTTTCATTTTTTTTTAAATCTGATTCTGATTCAGATAAAATAACATTTCCAAAACAGTAAGAATTACGCCTTTATGATGATTACAAGAATTCATATGATTTTTTTCTGAAAAGTTAAACTTTTCTCCTATAAAGATAGCCCTATGTCGCTTAGTCAATTTTGCTTTTCAAGCATTGATATGATTCTAGACCACCTACAGGAGAAATTTTTCATTGGTTTAAAAAAAAAATTAGCTTTTTTATACAATGTGTAACGTTAAATGCGCAAAACCTCAGACACCCCAAATGATTTTTAATTCAATTGACCTATTTCAGAGAGAAAATAAGTCATTAAAAAAATTGTAAAGGTTTTATGTGCTGTTTTAGTTTTACTGGCCATTCTGATCGTTTCTTGCGTCTGCGACGACGCTTTATCGAGGGCGGAGTCGTCACCGGGCCGCTGCGCCGCGCTGACATTGGCATGCTTGACCTATTAATAAATAGACACGGCAACGTTTTTAATGAAGATTTTTTGAAAAATATGACCTATACTAAAAAGTGGTTCAATTAATTCTGCTCGTTATTCTGATCAAACCATTTTCAGGTTTTGCGCATTTAACGTTACACGTTGTAGAAAAGTGCAATACCTATGCAGTCAAAATATATGGAACAGCAAATTTTTTAGTGCCCAACAAAAATTTAAACCCCCGGTTTCAGAATCATGTACTGGATTCATCGTAATGGGTTCCGCGTTGATGCCCTTGTCAACCATGTATAATATTTGGTGATGAAATTAAATTTTTTGTTATTCTCTTTCAGGTACTAGAAGATCAACGCGATAAGCTTCATGAGAACCTTATGGCTAACAACAGTAAGTTATTTTTCTATTTTTTGCTATGGCACTAAACATTTATTTTAATTTTTGAAATTATTAAAAACTTTTTTGATTGTTTGGTGCCATTTATTCATAGATATTTTTGGAAGTTAATAAAAAGGTTTGACTTAAAGAAATTAAACATAGAGCTTAACAACAAAATAGGATTTTGCATGATTTAAATAAAACATAGAGAAAAGAGTTATTTATGGCATGTTTGGGAAACTATAGAGGAATTACAGCTAAGGAATTGGGCCTATGATGTTACCAGCATGAGAACTAATTTTTGAAATAGAAAAAGAATGAACTGGTGTAGAGAAATAAATAAATTAAAAGCACAGAGTAGTGCGAAAAATTATTAGCATGTGTCGCTGAATATCAATGGTTAAAATTATATTTTATATTTTTCTTATATTTATTTTTTAATTTATTTATTGATATTTACCTATTTTTTTGCATGCCATTTATCTGACCACACTGCCTGCGTTTACAAGTCAGCCAGTGTGTTTTTAATTTCATTATATTTTTATATTAATTTGCAATTATACAGTTGCGTAATACCCGAGAATGTTTATTATTTTATACATTTTCCCTCACATAACACATCTCATCTCAACCCCAATAATTCACACTTAGTACCTATATTTGAGCACTAATGTGTACATATTTATGTATAATGATTATTGACGAAACTTGGCCCCGGCCCTATCGCAAGGCGGGCAAAGCCACACATATTCACATATTAAAGCAAAAAAAAAAAAAGTAAAAAAAGTTTTAAGTATAAAAAAAAAAACTTCTCTTACCCTGTGATAAAAAAAAAAACAAGTTTCGTCGGTAAAAATACTCAACATAACACTTTTAAATTCAAAGGCTAAGAAGAATGTTGAGTGAACAGTGTTTGTACGTTTATTTTTAGTTTGAGGTTCGTCAACGTCCGACCATGTCGAACCTCTTTGCACCACTGCACCTATGTGTGATATGTAAATAGATTTAATGGAATGTATAGAAAAAAATTGATGTTGCATATTCACCTTATTGGAATCACGGCTAGCAATATTCGTTTCAATATATTTCGCGTTGCGGCAAGTAATAATTAGAAAAAACTCCAAGATTTGATTGATGATGAGATTATTTGACAAAATTAGGATGGAACGCATCCAGGTAACATTTATATGATATTTTACGAAGATTCTTTTCCAAATTGTTTTGTTTTTTATATTTAGGTAGGCGATTGGCTATCAGAATCAGAGAGAAGAATCGTTAAAATTGCGTATATATTGAATTTTCTTCTAAATTCTAATTGTATCTATTTTCTATAATATTTGATTGAATGCGATACATAGATAATATTTTTATACAACGTGTAACGTTAAATGCGCAAAACCTCAGACACCCCAACTGATTTTTAATTCAATTGACCTATTTCAGAGAGAAAACGAGTCATTAAAATATTGCAATGATTTTATGTGCTGTTTTAGTTTTACTGGCCATTCTAATCGTTTCTTGCGTCTGCGACGACGCTTTACCGAGGGAGGAGTCGTCAACGGGCCGCTGCGCCGCGCTGACATTGGCTTGCTTGACCTATTAATAAATAGACACGGCAACGTTTTTAATGAAGATTTTTTGAAAAATGTGACCTATATTAAAAAGTGGTTCAATTAATTCTACTCGTTATTCTGATCAAACTAATTTCAGGTTTTGCGCATTTAACGTTCACGTTGTATATGTACATAATGCTTATTATATCACAATATAGTGTCGCTTTTTATTATTATTTTTCATATTTAATGAGTTTGTTTGACACAATCGTGTTTAGAATTAATTTAAAATATATTTTAGATTGAGAATGTTAGTTTTTGGGATTGCATTTCAGTGTCTGAGAAATGGAAAAAAGTTTGCGGCAGTGAGTAATATTTTTTTCGTAGTTTATGTAAAATGAGCTTGTTAGTAATATTGTGCGAGCTTTAAATATAATATCTACGCTTCAAATATCTGTATATTATTATGACATTTTGAAATTAAAAGCAATTACTTTCGCTACGTTTATTTTTTTTTTACAGAAAATGGTATATATATAAGATATTATTTGTTAATATATAAATATGAAGCTTTTTGGTGATTTTTAGGCGTTATAAATATGTATTAAAGTTTTGAACAGCGACGATACGGAAAATAAGCTTTTTTTTTTTAATTATATTTTTTTTTACTTTGGTGACGGTATCAATATAATATATATTTTTAAGTTGGAGGTTTGAATAAGCATTATAATTCGTTTCAATGGTTTCGTTATGTAAGTAAAGATGCTAATGTAATGTAAAACGTCATGTCTAGGATGTTAACAGTGTGTTAAGTACTCGTGTTGAATGCCGTGTAATTGATTCGACACTTTATGGCATTTTTTTTTGCAAATCGTCGGTCTTTTAATGTTTTATTTAGGTGCACAGCTTATACTAACGAGACATAAAAGAAATAATTTCGAAGAACGGTCTTCAATAGTATATATACTTCTTCTTAGCGTATCGAAGGCAAAAAATTCTAACATCTTTGGCCCAAAATTCAGCTGCGCGAACTCCGCTCACTGACGCAGTCATAAGATCATCAAGTCCACAGGTGACCGTATACTTATGTATACTTATAAAGAACATATAAAAATTGTATAATATTGGTGATGATCTGCAAATAACTTTAGATTCAAACGATACATTTTTGCGTGATGTATTACATAATAATGACCTCCTCGCATTCTTCAAGATTATCTTTACGATACAGCCGAATTTGGTATTTAATGATTTGCTGTACAGTATTATTTATAATATTGATTCCAGCCATTGAGTGTCGGATTTAGGTGAAACCATAATATATTATGTATTACATCACATTTTCAGTGTCGAACTCGTGAACAACTGAGATAAATAAAGTCGTGTTATCATAGGATCATAGCGACAGTGAAAGTGTGAATTCAGATCGGATGAGATAACTACAGATAGGAAACATTACTTAATATGTACTGTTAAGGTGATATGTAATGGATATAGTAAACCTTTTTTTTCTCTGAAAAACACGCATTTTTTTTAGCTTTTATACAGTGGAACAAGAGACATTTTGGATTAGGGTCATGGAATGTAATTTGCATCACTTGTTGTAAAAGCAACGATGTTCTACACTTTTAGAGGGTTTATCACAATTAGTTATAGTTTAATAGACGGCACTAAGCAACTAACTCACGTCAAATACTTATGGGATAATATGTTATTGAAGCAATACTGGATGTTTTTTTTTTCAGGCTCCACATTTTTACAGGATGTTCTACTCATGAATATGAACAACTTTCACTATGGGACCAACTCTGAAATCACGAAAACAAAATCAGCTGTTTAATACAAAAGTTCAATAACTACCTGACCAAAATGTATGAAACAGCAGATTTTTTTTTCGTGATCTCAGAGTTGATTCCATAGTGAAAGTTATTCATATTAATGGGTGGAACACCCTGCAAAAATTTGGAGCCGGTAAAAAAAAGCATGCTGTATATCTAAAGGACCAATATAGTGTGTTTACAATACAGGATGGCAAGGACGTCGACGCGCTAACTGAAACCATGAATCCAGCACATGATTCTAGCCCATCTAGAGTCAAAACTGCTCGTCGGTTAACAAACAAAAAAATCTGCTGATGCACAGAAAAGTGCACGCCTACGCGGACAAAATATGGAACAGATTTTTTTTTTAATTACTGACGAAATATTTCGACGCGGATTTCAGAATCATCGAACTGAATACATTGTAACAGGATGCGCGTCGATGTACAGCCTGTATAATTGAGATCCCACGAGCCGCTTGGGGTTATAACTAACTTTCTAGTTTGTCTAGTCAAACACTTTTTCAGAAATCCATATCCATTACATATCTCCATGAGTTCTTAAATATAACCACATTTTGCTTTAATATAATTAAACCCCTAGAGGTTGTAAGTTGTCGCACATTTTGTAATACGTAAGATTACTGAATATAATGTCTCCATACCATAGATAATAGCAATCACTGCCTCACAAGACATTCATAGCTTAGCTATATCAAGCTTTAAAAATTGTCTATGCTTTGCGCTTCTTAATTTTTTATTATTATTTAGTTTATTTATTATTTTTATGAAAATATATTCTTTATTTTGCTCCTGTCCTATACTAAATCCTCTTTATTTTCATCCTAAACTCATCGAAGCGATAAAAGCGATATTTCGATAATCCATTTCGAGATTGATATGAGATTTATTCAGAAACAAGGACATAAAACATTGAAATAGCTTTACAACCGCCATAAAACGTTGGATAAACATTGAATAAAAGCGGATTATATTAGCAGTTTTTAGTGAATGGTCGGGGAAGTGTGAAGTAATAAAATGGGAGCTTAGTAGAGGTTTATGAGATGGGTTATGGACTGTGGCGACTCCAGGCGTGGACTCGTACGCCGACCCCGGGGGGGGAGAGCCGCCGCCCACGCCGACGTCGCCGGTGTGCGACTCTGCGTTCTCGGAGCACCACGGCTGCTGGCCGTGCGAGCACCGCGACCACGAGGAGTACTCCCAGCCCTCCCAACACTCCAGCGGCCGCAGCTCGCCGCGATGGGACGAGGATGACGACGAGGAACGCCACCACCATATACTCTCACAAGGTTTAGGAGACCTAACCCACGCCTAACCTAACTCCTTGATTTTGGACGGAACTTGAAACAATTGCAAGTTAACTTTTATCCATTAAAGTTTGGACGTTTTTGGAGAGTATGTGAGTCAAGTTCTATTCAAACTTATTCCCGGTAGGACCTGTACTTCGTACTAGTTAGGTGAACGAAGCTTTACACTACCTAAAGTTTCGTTTGTACGTTCAGCGCTATTTGCAGACGCGAAAGTAGGTTATGTGAAGGCAGTGATTGCTATATCTCTAAACATCTTCTATTTTTACTGTTTTTGTCTTTAAACAGCAGATGGCGCTGGCCGTATTTTATATTTCGCAGGCGCCATCCTGAATTTTGTCTGTATATTTGTTGGTTAAAGTAAAAAAAAAGTTTAGGGTGACGCTACGAAGACGTGGCTAGGCAAGATATATTCACAAAATGTACGTCCTGCACCACATCACTATGTGAATGCGTCGAATTGACGTGTACAAGTAATGTCTATAATGTCTAGTTAACATTAACCGGGCAGTTCGCGAAACTTTTTTTTTATTGATACTGGAGATTTCGCGGATTGTCCAGTAGAAGCTTTATACACAGTTGAACGTGTTTTATATTATAGCTTTTTAAGTTATTTTTAGTTTGCTTAGATGTTTAATTTATTAATATGGTCGATGTTGTATTTTTTATTGTATGTATATTTTTTTTATTTTACTTATTTTTAACAAAAAACGTGTATTTATAAGTTATACCCTTTTGCTTTTGTGCGTGAACGTTGTATGGAGTAGCGAGACTATTAAAAGTTGTAGAGAACTTTAATTTATTATAGAAAATTCTCCTAACCTTCATGATTTACTAATATTTCCGATTATCTTTTTATTTTATTTTTTTAAGTTAAACTGAAAAAGATAGAAAACAGCTCCGTATACATGATAAAATTAAACTTCTCAAAAAATACAAGTGATTTAGTGTCAGAGTGTTATATCTTTCTTCTCTCTCTTGTAACGAAATGCGCCTAAACGTGACGCATCCTTGAAATTTCACTCTCAATTCTTGCGATCGCACTTTAAGCTCGTTACCTCGAAGTCACCTCAAGTAAAACAAATGCATGCTGATAGACACTCACGCACATGCCAGGCATCGAAGTAAACCCCTAAGCTGTCCGCGTTATATCGCAGTGAGGTTATCCCTCTGCATTTGTTTTACATGGAGGTGATATCGAGGTAGTGAGCTAAACCGCGATCGCAAGGTATCGCAGTCAGGCATCTTGGGCGTGTGATTACCCTAAGAACTTTCACTTCAATACGTAATCGAAAAAAAAAAAACAACGGGTTGCACTCCCGGAGTGCCGGCAGAAATGAAAACTTTAATATTAACGTTGTGGATTTTTGATATTTTGGAATGGTTAGGGAATAATTTTCCACGAATTGCTTTAATTATCAGTATAAAAGTACTATAATTTATGTGGTAGAATACAATATTTATTTATTGCGCTATCGTACACAAACATGACAATTTATATTACATTAAAAAGTTTAAACACACTCGAACATTCGCGCAAGCGCCCTGCGCCGGCGCCGCCTAAACGAAACAGCAGGCGCAGGCATACATTTTCGCCGCGCCGTAGAAAGAGAGGGGGATACTTCCTCTCCTACGCCGCGCCGGCTGTCTACTCTCCATCCGTCTTACGAATTTTCGATCAGGTCACGTGTCCTGACGCGAGTTTAACATTTTTTACCCATTGCAAAAAAAGTGTACAACGCCGCTAAAGAAGTTTTCACTTCAAAAAAAGAAAGAAGAAAAATAAAGTTTTATAATTATTATTACTATTATTATATTCCCGATCACATTTCCAATTTTGCGGTTCACTGATTCATGTTTCAGTCGCGAACGTAATTAGCTAGCCCGTATTTCCCGTTGTTATAGTAAATCTAAAAATATCGTTTTACAAAAACCTTGATCCGTCATATAAGTGATTTACAAACGAAATGAATCGCTTTGGGGCCGTGTTTCACTGTTTATTATGACTATTAGCTTTAGGTACGACTTCTTTCGCGTGTAAAACACCACGATGTATCAAAATAACAGCCACATTTTTAGGGTTCCGTAGTCAACAAGGAACCCTTATAGTTTCGCTATGTCCGTCTGTCCGTCCGTCCGTCCGCAGCTTAGCTCAGAGACTTAGTACTAGAAAGCTATAATTTGGCAAGGTTATACATATTTTGGTACTTTGCATTTGACACACTATTTTGCTCTTTTTCCAAGAGCTTTACAGCTGCATTTGTCTAACGTTTAGTTTAGCTGCGAAAATTCAAAATGTATGGTGTCCAATAATAATAAAAAACTTTATTTCTCACCACAATATACATGTTATTTTACATCGGTCAGATTCGACAATGACATATAATTCAGTTGAGTATATATTGTGGGAGACTGGTGCCTAAGTTAGGCTCGTGGCCTGTGTTTTTATTTTTTTATTTCCAATATATGGACAGAGGATTATAGGATTAACATAACTACTTTTGAGTTGTTTTTTTTTTTATGGGTTGTTATTAGTGAAGTTTAAGTCTAATGGAATGAACTGATGAACAAGACATAATTTTCGCAGGAATAAGATTTTGGTTTTGTGCTAAATAATTTATCTCTTCGCTCATCGACCGAGACAATTATTATAATTCACACATAAACTTGCTGAAGTCACAAAATATAATATAATACATAAGTACGCACGACGACACATCAAGCTACATATATAGGTATTTCCAGTTTAGCTGACCTCGCATTGCTTTTCGTACAATGAGAAATCAGCTTATATTGGAAATAACTGTATAGCTTGATATGTCATCGTGCTTACGTATTTATAGACTGGATACTTAAATTTGGCGTAAATTACTACACTATCAATAAATACATTTAGGGTATATACCTTTCTATCGACTGATTTCAATTACACAAATAGTTTTATAGGAAAATGGACTCGGAGATTTTCAAATCTCTAAGTCCATTTTCCTATAAAACTTGTTGCTTCAGCAACAGATCTATAATTTTAGGTTCGTGATATAAAATATATTATATGAATGTGGTATATGTGCTTAGATTCTTAATAGTATTATAGATTGTTGTATTTTTCTAACAGAACTACATTATATTAAGGTATTTCAAACGAAACTTAGGATAATTTCCTAATTAGTATAGATATATTATAAACAATATGAAATTAATATATTTAGTCTAAAAATATATAATGTAGTTCTTATATCCGTATTTAAACAAATATTAAATCCCATAAAAAAGGTCTATAATTTTCTTTAATATCAAAAAATCTTAAACTATTTTTAAATATCAACACTACAATTAAATATCGCTTTTCGTTATCTTAGTAATATCAAAAAGTTAATTTTGAATACGGGTTGTCCAGCATGGAATTTCGCATGATATAATTATTTATTAATATGTTATTAGAATAGTGCATGCCTATCGTATGGACCCATGCTATGAATGTATTAAGACTCCTTTACACAGAGGTACATTTTGATGAGATCGTTTTTATTGTTATACTTAAGCCCAGGTTCACTCGGGCGCATTTTTCCCGCGGCGTTTGTTTTTCGCGCACTGAATTGTCAACGTACTGCTTAGACAATCCAACAGTTGTGTTTTTTTTTGACGCCCTGGGATGCGCTCTGTTGACACCGAGAGTTGAAAATCCAGTGCGCGATAAAATCCCGCCGTGATATTCTTACGTCCGTGCTTACGTGGGTTTACTTGGCGGTGATATACATGGTAACAGCTAATTTTTCTAGGTATTTTTAAGAGATTTTCAATTAATTTATTTCATTAATGACCTTGTGGGCTGATCTTTCAAACGACAGATATTTTTATTCGTGGAATAAAATTGACGTCTGACAGTTATTGTATGGAAGAATTGTCAAAAATTCAAAATTGTTCCTCCTATAACATTGACTGGCGTTAGAAAAATCAGCCCTAAAAGGGTTGAAAAAAAAACCACATTTTTGTTGATATTTTATTACTACCTATCTACTTATCTTTTGTTAATGTACCGGTCGATTGTCAAACCATAGAATTATACTGTGCTGTGCACCTACAAATTTAAATTACATTTTCGTATTAAACCCATGTGTACAGGAGTCTTTCTTATTAGTCTTTGTCTAAATGCACTTTAAGCTAGACTGTTTTTTTTTTCAGTTTTTGAACCAGGGCTTAAATACGTTTGTTTTGTTATTTTTTTTTTTTTGTTAAGCACGTTTTTATGTTAAAAAAAAAAGAATAACTTTAGTGTACTTATACGTTTTTGTTGTATTTTGATTATTTAATAAGAATTAATGATGTTTCTAGTATTGATTTTAGTTTTTATTTCTTATAATTAAACATATAATATTTGAATTAAAAAATACATTAAAATAATATTACCACTTGAAAAAAAAAACATTTATTGTTGAGATGAGTCTGTTCAATTTGAAACAAAAAAAAAAAACAAATGCGCACAATATAAAAAAGAGAAAAAATCGATATTGTTTAAAATATTTTCTGTTCTCTAACAAATTCCTAACATTACAGGCGACCTGCCGTCGTATTTAACTCGTTTCCAATGGGACATGGCGAAATACCCGATCAAGCAGAGTCTGCGCAACATCGCTGATATTATCAGTAAACAGGTGGGTGTTGCTTTTATATGTATTTGTGTTTATTAATTAGAGAAAACTACACTGCATGATTTTTTTTTACCGTCTCCAATTTTTACAAGGTGTTCTATCCATGAATATGAATTACTTTCACTATGGGACCAACTCTAAGATCATAAAAAAAAAATCAGTTGCTTCGTACATTATGGTCAAGTAGGTATTGAACTTTTGTATTAAACAGCTGTTTTTTTTTTTTCGTGATTTCAGATTTGGTCTCATAGTGAAGTTGTTCATATTCATGGGTAAAACACCCTGTAAAAATTTGGAGACTGTAAAAAAAATCATCTAGTATATTATTTTTATTTAAGAACCTACTTTTACTTTTCAAAATGGAAAACAAACAAATATATTTTTAATATAAATAATCAAAATGTCTTTGAAAAAGGAAATACTATTTTATGAAATCATGGCATTTGAGGTCAATTCTAGCTTAGGGAGTTGTAATGATATTATATTTTGATCAACATACAACCCGTGACATTGACCTATTTTTACAAATTGCAAAAATCGTAAGAAACTTTTAATTTTGTGGGCTACTTCAGCACCCTTTAATGACTTCTGACTAATTCACCAATGCGTTAATTTTAACAAACCGAGCAAATCAATCCAGTTATAGTTTTTTTTTTATTTTTTATATTAATTTATGAAGTAATTTTGTTGTATTTTTTAAATAGAATAATAATAATAATAGTATTTTGGTCACACAGATTGAAGACGTATCTATATCTGATTTAGAATAAATAAATGACTTAATTTTGTCATCATCGTTTGTACATCGATACCCATCACTTTCTTGGAGTTTCGCTAGCTAATTTAATTTCGCTTTGTTTTTCATTAATATGAGCTATTCTATGCAATAATAAACTAACATAAACTTCTATAGTATGTTTCGATTTCGCTCATTACATACATACATAACCAAAGTAAACGAATGGTTGTTGAATATTTTGCGTTCAGGTGGGACAGATCGATGCGGATTTGAAACAGAAGTCGTCCGCCTACAACTCACTCAAGGGCAATCTACAGAACTTGGAGAAGAAACAGACGTACGTATTTATTTTAAAGTCCTGCCGTGCGATTCTGTAACCATCTCACCGTGAAAGCTTGCTCACTCCACGCTCACTTGAGCGTGGAGTGAGCTGCCATTCGCTAGGGATTAACACTATTAAGTGCTCACTTCACTTATGATTTCACGGTGAGATTTTAACAGAATCGACCGGCTGTTCCACACTTTTCTAATAGGCATTACAAACCAGATATTTAGAAAGAATGAAAGAAAGGAAGGAAATACGTTTATTTAGAACAGTCTAAAAGGCACACAACACCACATATTTATACTCGTACTACAAGAATTAAAAAATGTTAATACTTTTAAAAGCACATAAAACTTAGCGTCTGTTAGTTCATAAAGATTTCGTTCCCAAAACCATAATAAAAATATATTTAGCACTGTATTTTGGGACACTGGATTCCTCTCTGAAAAGTAGAAACTGCCTTAATCTGAAATAATCACTCTGAATGTTTAAAATAATCAAACATCGAAGCAACAAGATGTACTCAAGTTCAAAGAAATATGGATGTCACGTGATCAACTTTGAACGTTAGGTATCAAAAAATTAAGCAAATCTCGGAAACGTGACACTTTACGGGGTTTGGTACTATTATGTTTTCTGTTTGCATTTTTTTTTTTTTTAATGGCATCTCGCAGTTCAACCTATGAGGTTGTCGCCTGCTTAACCGGGCACTGTCAGCTATCAATTTATATAGGTTTCATGAGGGCCGCCATTAAAAAAAAAAACAAAATGGCGGACTAGTAGGTATGCCACGGACCCTTAAAGCCCTTTCTTTGCGTGTCGATGACCCTTACACCAGTTACACCTAATAGAGTTACGGGAAAATGTGACCCCTGCTGATGTCCATTCTCCATTCTCGTTACAGCGGCAGTCTGCTGACACGCAACTTGGCAGACCTGGTGAAGAAGGAGCACTTCATCCTGGACAGCGAGTACCTCACCACGCTGCTCGTCATCGTGGCCAAGTATGTACCACATTTGAAGAGATTCGTTCCATCATAGACCTCGGCCATCGCTTTCCACCATGCAAAATCGAAGTCAAGAGCTGCCCATTATGCAATAAAAAAAAAGCTTTGTTTACACATTACTGACACTAATCTCGCAAACACTAACAGCCATACTAATAAAAGATGACACATGACACATGACGTATACCCTCCGGTAACACTCACTAAACCAATATAAAAAAAAAACAAACATGGCGGACGTGTAAGTATGCCAGGCTCCATATAAAAATCGTCAATCCATTTTCATCCTTTGTGACCATATGTCTAAATCTAAACCAATCTACTTCTTAGGTCGAGCTTCAACGACTGGAACGCCAACTACGAGAAGATCACGGACATGATCGTGCCTCGCTCCACCGTGCTGATCTACCAGGACAACGACTACGGACTGTTCACAGTCACACTCTTCAAGAAGGTAACTACACCGACACTGTGTGATAGTCACGCACATCACGGACATGATCGTGTCGCGATCTAGCGTGCTGATTTACCAGGACAACGACTACGGACTGTTCACAGTCACACTCTTCAAGAAGGTAACTACACCGACACTGTGTGAAAGTCACGCACATCACGGACATGATCGTGCCTCGCTCCACCGTGCTGATCTACCAGGACAACGACTACGGACTGTTCACAGTCACACTCTTCAAGAAGGTAACTACACCGACACTGTGTGATAGTCACGCACATCACGGACATGATCGTGTCGCGATCTAGCGTGCTGATTTACGAGGACAACGACTACAGACTGTTTACAGTCACACTCTTCAAGAAGGTAACTACACCGACACTGTGTGATAGTCACGCACATCACGGACATGATCGTGTCGCGATCCAGCGTGCTGATTTACCAGGACAACGACTACGGACTGTTCAAAGTCACACTCTTCAAGAAGGTAACTACACCGACACTGTGTGATAGTCACGCACATCACGGACATGGTCGTGCCGCGCTCCAGCGTACTGATTTACCAGGTCAACGATGACGCAAAAAAAAAAAACTTAGAATCAGCACTTTTTTAACCTTTTGAATGCCAATCACTTGTATACAAGTTCGTTGTACACAAGTGATTGGCGTTCAAAAGGATAATGACAAAAACAGCTTCTTAACTATCTTGAATTGAACGCTCAAAATACATACAAGGATCTTTTGGCCCTCGAATGACATTGACAGGCTGTTGCGAGGCATTTTCCCTTCTCATACACAGAAGGCACGAGCATTGATCATCACGCCTGCTCAAGGCGGATTGGCGATTTAAGAAAGAAGAAAAGAAAGAAAATACATTTATTTAGCACAGACTATAAGACACAGTATACCTGAGACATACATCAGATAAAAAACAAAGGGAAACGCCCATTCTTGGCCATGTTTTGCCCAGCAATGTGATAAATGCAAAAAAAATGCCCATTTAGTAACTAAAATATTGCTGTTACTTATTTGTCATGAAATCTCCGGAATTAAAAGCTGATTTAATCAAGAAACTCAATCGTTTATTGCCTTATTTAACACTTCCGGTCGTTGGTCCTGTCAAAGTAGGGATGACAACTTTTACGGAAAAAAATCGAAACACTAAAACAGGTTACGTACCAAAAATCGATTTTGGAAAATCAACATTTATTAAGTATTGTTTCGCTTTTGTTATTTTGTTTAGAGGCAAAAAAATGTTTATCCATATTCGGCCTTATAAATAGATACGATCTATTTAACCGATTCCGTGTTTCAAGTTTTTCTTTATATCGATTTTTCGATAAATCGATCTTATAACCTCACCCCTACGTCAATAATAATCGTAATTGACAACAGATTGAAATTGACATTTCACATTTTGTTTGGTCTTGTTTCCTTGCGACTTGTGATTTTCTTTTCTATTAAGTTTTTATATTTAATATTCCAACGACTTTGATTACGATGTGGTTACAACTTATATAATTGTTAAGAATGACGAAACAGGATTAGAAGCAATACGACAATATTCTTGCAATTGTATATCTGGTCGGAGGACAGTAGGGTGTTGTGCCCACGTGATGACAATTGTGTGTTTCTGGGGCTGGGCAAGGTTTCAATCAAATATAAATCCCCCAGCCTAATTCCTAGATGACGTGCTTGTCATTTATTTAAATGAGAACGAAGAAAAATCAGAAACCTGTAAGTATGTCTTTTTTTAACCTTGAATTTTTATATATGATTTATAAAAGTCCAACCGAGTTCTATGTAAAAAATAGTGCTTGTTTCTTTATCTATGTTGTGAACCCTAACGCCTATAATTTGTTTCTTTCGTGGGCGTCACTTGGCCAAAACCTCTTTATCAAATGGGCATTTCCCTTTCAGACTGTCGTTATTTAAAAGTCCAAGGGCCGTATTATGAGTATTGACATCATTATTCCATTGCAAAAAAGAGATGGTGCTATCGGCCTTTGTATAGCTCCGTCACTCTCTCACATTGAACAAAATGGTGGCATTATTGCGTCTTAATACGGCCCTTGGTTTTCTTTCACGACGATGTATTTATTATATTTTATTATTAGCCCGTGATGTCCCAATGCAGGGCAAAGGCCTCCCTACCACTTCTCTCTGCTCAAAGCAACTAAGGACCAAGTCTTGTTGAAGGAGTCCAGCTCATCCCGCCATCTCCGTATTTACACCTATTTTATTTTAATTCCAAAGGTGGTAGAGGAGTTCAAGCATCACGCTCGTGAGCGCAAGTTCGTGGTTCGTGAGTTCTCGTACAACGAGGCCGACCTCGCCGCCGGCAAGAACGAGATCACCAAGCTGGTCACCGACAAGAAGAAGCAGTTTGTGAGTACATCAACACTACATATTATACAGGATGAAACTGAAAACTTGCGCCAACTCGAAATAGGAGGTTCAGTAACTGTTACATAATTCCTTATATTCATTTCCCTTATCTAAATTCTTGAAAAAAAATCGTGTAATTGTCGTCTTAGATAGTACAAACTAAGTTATTGCCTTCAAGTAGACACGAATTAACGGCGTTCCGGTAAAAAAAAAAAAAAACATAAAAATTAAAGTATCCATTTTAGCACGCGCCCGATAAGCAATCCATTCATCGCAGAGTTCACAACATGAAGCAAATTGGCAACGCATTGAACTAGCGTTACGACCATTCATTGTATGTGCCTTCCTTTCCTTAATAGATATTTTAATTTGTTGCATCTATTCAATTTCATCCTGTATAGTCTTTTTCAAAACTATCTCATGAAAGTGTAAACAAACCTTGCTTAAAGTATATTGAAGCCTATGTTTCAAATTTATGTTATTTCAAGTTAAACAAATATCAACTTTATTTGAATGGTAATCAAGTTGATTTCAGAGTGACTAGCACTATTGAAAAGTTATAAAAATATTTGAAGTTGTAGCATATACTGAACTTTATTGTGTAGAATTAAACATGGGCCTCCCACGTAAGTTGTTGTAACCCACAAACTCCAATTTTACAGGAAAGCGTTTCAAAGATAATATTGGCAATAAAAACTGCACTTTTCAATTATTTTTTATAAAATTCAGTACCTATGTGAATAAAGTTAGTAATAAAGTGTGTGTGTGAATAGAGTTAATAATAAAGTATTACTAACTATATTCACATATTGAATTTTGTGGCTTACAACAACTTACGTGGGAGACAACGAGATATTTTTCCATAAACTCATATTTGTTTACACTTTTGGCAAATAAGTCGCGAATGCAGATTAGGTTCAATTCTTACGCCATCACGCAGTACAATAGTATTCTGTCTCCTGGAACGTTAAGCTGTCATTGCTAGTCTCTCATCAATAAGTTTTGAAGTTGTGGATAACATTTAATGAATCTTCGTTCGGGGGCCCCTGTAGCCTGGGAGCCCCGTATCATTGATAGCTGATACGGCAGTAACTACGCTCCTTGCTCTTAACCTGATACAAATAGAGTTCATAATAACATAACATTGTCTCCGCAGGGTCCGCTGGTGCGATGGTTGAAGGTGAACTTCTCGGAGTGCTTCTGCGCCTGGATACACGTCAAGGCGCTCCGTGTCTTCGTCGAGTCTGTGTTGAGGTGAGCTTTCTAGTCACTAATAAGCTGTACTTATATATAGAGGTATGAGGAACAGGGCATAAATATCATTCATCCTCCAAAAAAACGAGGATCCTCCGACCAGACGGGTGTTATGTCTAGTGGGACACTGCCCGACGGTTGATGTCGGAACATGATACAGGGAGTCCAAAAAAAATAGTGTCGAGCGGAAGTCCAGAGATAGAGCACCCCTTGGGGTACCCGAATCACTCCCATGTATGTTCCGCGAGTTTTCATAGTTTTCGTTTATGATTTATTATCTGAATTTTTGAGAATTCACTTCACCCACTCTTGTCACTCCACACATCCATCTCAACATTCTCATCTCTGCTACATGTAATCGTTTTTCATCCATCTTTTTCACACCCCAGCATTCTGATCCATACAGTACGACAGGCCTAATCACGGACTGCATTTATCAATAATAAATCGATTTTATATCCCTTATTAAAAGGAATTTTCATGAAATATGTCTAGACTCGGAAGCCATAAGCACTTAACTGAAATAGTTTCGTATGCAAAAAGATTTGACTTAAGGGCTTCCGAGTTTAGATATATTCCTGTATTTATTTTATCCTTTTTCCTAGTGTACGAAAGTTAAATTATCATAAACTACACAAAAACACGCAAAATACCATTCATAGGGGAAATTTCCGTATTTTTAATAACAATCGCATTTTATTATCAGTTTCAATTTGTCAAAAAAATCTCTAATTTACCTACATATTTGATAAGTTTTCAACATTGATTGTCTGCAACTTGATTTGGAATGTTTATTAATCTTCTGATTTCTGCTTAACTATGTTTACTTAATGCGTTCAGTGACATGCTATAGCTATATTGTCGCGATAAAGCATTATCGCGTAACATTATACCTGACGCTAAAGTTCAAATAGTATAGAACGCCAACCCCCCACAGATACGGGCTGCCGGTGAACTTCCTGGCCGTGGTGATGGTCCCGAGCCGCAAGAACACCAAGCGCCTGCGCGAGGTGCTGCAGGCGCTGTACGCGCACCTCGACCACTCCGCGCAGCACGCCAGCGCCGCCGACGTGAGTCGCGCTCTGTGCGCCTGGCTATAGCGATGATGACTATTTTTTTTTAATTTAAACTCAATATTTTTTTTTTCAATTAGTGCAAACAATACTTTTCAATTTTTTTAAGCTTTACTTTGTTTAAAAGTAAAGCTTAAAAAAATTGAAAAGTTATAAACGTTTTAAAATAACTATTCGGGCGCTTCCGGCAACCTTCATCTACTGCCGCGAGACAGTGGAAGACGGTGAGAGCTGCGGGCGCGCGTGCACTCCATACGCTTACCAACATCGATATTATTGTACCTACTTGGGTTACATTCTTTTCACCTTTTAACCGCAGTCGTGCCCTCAGCGCCCGGCACAGTGCATCGTAAATACCTACAACAAAGAGGGATGTGCCATATTTAAGTTTTTCGATGTCGATATTTCGTTGTAATAATGGCATTTGCATTTACGAACGTGGTTAACTAACGAGTAGGTACCACCTTTAATACTCCTACGAAATTATCAAGCATTTTGGTAAGCCAGTAAAACAAAGTCTAAAATTTGAACGATTTATTTATTAGAAAATAACTTTAACTTCGAAAGTCGGTGGCAAAAAACTAAAACACGTACCTAAAGACACCGACTTCCGAAATTAAAGTTATTTTTCACTTTGTAGTGTTTTTTTTTTTGAAAGTCGGTTGTTTTTTTTTTAAGTTTTTCGATTATCTCATTTTAATATGCCTTTTTTGAAATTAAATTTTTTGTTCGAACATTTCCAATATTAGTCATCATCGCTATTGAAGCCAATTGCATATTACAGACACAGTGCAATTCAACTTCACACAAAAAAGTGTGCTGCGGCCCGCCTGTAGGTTGCGTTGGTTCATAGGAAATGTGCGAAAGTAATGGAGGTGAATTGGCGGAAAGCGGCTCCAATCTCCGTTAGCCTTTTAGGGTACATAGCATTGACCACAATATATTGCTGCCTTGAACAGAGAGCGCACCTGTTTTTGCGCACACACTTGTGCACTATAATTTCTCCTGCATACCTGGCTAATCTCCATTGAGATTGGCCGCCGTGAGGAAGTACAGGTAAAACAGAAAAGGTATGCGCTGCGGTAAAATTCGCGTTTCCGCCTTAGCAGGTGCTTCGCGCCACTAAGTTTTGTACTGCTCCGCTTTGTAGTAGTGTACCTATCATTGGGCTTTTGTATGAAGTTTTCTCTGTCGGTTTACCTATTCCGGTCTCAGGTCGTCATTTGTCACTCAATAAGTTTGGAAAAGTTTTTTAGGAATTAATAAAAATAATAATATTTATTCAATAATATAAGGACTAACGCTAAATACAGATTAATGCAATGTACAATTTTAGGCAAATACTTGCATGGTTATAACAGCTCTATATTAGATCTCATGATAACGCGATCGTACTTCTGAAGATAGAAGATGATTCCCGAAGCACAAACTTTTTTGGGATATCTGTACTTTTTGAGGCACGGAGGTATAACTTGGTATAAAATGTATGGCCACCCATCCGTTGCTACAATGCTCATAAAGTTTTATTTGTAAGCTAATATTATTGATGTGATGTTTCAGAACGCTGAGCTGGCGGGTCTCGGGTTCGGCTCGTCCGACTACTACCCTTACGTGTTCTACAAGATCAACGTGGACATGCTCGACAAGGCCTAGTGCGCGGCGCCGCTAAACAATCCGTTATATTAGGTAAGATCTTTTTATTAAATGAGACGGGCAATTCCCCTATTTTTAAGAACAGTTAAATTCTAATCTCGGCCTCAATCCGTCAAAAATACCTGTTAATTTCCTACATTTTTAACATGATTTTGACATTGATTGTCGCTGAGATGAGATTTTGGACGTTTTTAAATACGGTATTTAGCCTTGAGGCCCAGGATACTCCTCCATTTCTATTTCCACCATTTAAAAAAGCATTAATAATAAATTATTAACATAAAACCCACCACCACCTGTAGGGGCGTAGCGACTAACTCACAAGGTTCTTGGAGATATCATTCAACACAATTGATTATTTATTAGTACAGGGGTAATTGCCCCTGTACTAACAGGCATATTTAATCGGTACGTTATCGGTTCGTTATTTAAGTGGTACGTTTCCTGATTTAATGAAATATGATAAAGTAGTACCAATTTTCAAATATTTAGTATAAGTGATCCCTCTAATTATAGACTGTGCTACCAGCATTGAGAAAAGTCTATGAAAAATCATGCTAGACTAGATTTGTCATAAATTTTAAGTTTGGTTTCACGAAAGGTAGGTCGACGACTGACGAGGGAGTAAAACTCATCATTCACATTTTCGAATCCTAGGAGAATTTCAGGATGCAATTGGCATTTTCTGTGACCTCTCAAAAGCGTTTGACTGCGTAGACCACCATACACTGATCTGTAAATTATACCATTACGGAATTCGTGGACAAACTGCTGATCTTGTTCTTTCCTATCTGTCAAAAAGGCAGCAAAAAGTAAACGTTAACGGGGCGACGTCCTCGGGGTTTCTAGTTAAGATGGGCGTGCCTCAAGGTTCCATTCTTGGTCCTTTCCTATTTCTAGTTTATATTAATGACCTTCCTTACATTATGTACGTGTACATGTGTCTTACATCTTCCACGCGGACGAAGTCGCAGACACAAGATAGTTTTTAATAAGAGTCACGCCTTTCTCCATTTAAATTATTATTGTATCTGTTATAAGCGTATACTAATTTGGAATTGTTTATTGCAGGTACTGTTACCAGGTTCTTTATCCTGTGTGTTCGACCAACCGTATTGGTCACGCAATAGCATGAAGTTTCATCGTACAATTTATTTTACTTTATACAACATAAATCTTATAAATATCCATCCCCAAATCACTATTGGCCCTTGAAAAAAATAAAAAATCATATTTTTCTATGTACAGATTTTTTAAAATGTTTTTTTGTGACAACTTTAATCATATTTTTTCGTTTTACAATGCAGGTTGTTGGTATAGATGCTTGTGTAATTTATATAATAATATGTTATTTATAAATAAGATGCCATTTTAAATTGAGAAAAATATTATAAAATTGTTGCAATAATCCTGATATAGCTTTACGGCTTGATCTTTTGTTGAATGTTAAAAACCTGTTTAAATGAATTGATTTCAGTATTATACTTGAGTTGCGTAGTGTAGCGTAACGCATACAATGTATATTAAACGTTATTGAAATAACAACAAATGCAAAGCTATGTAAATAAGAACATTCCTCATACATGTGTGTAGTACATAATAAAATATTATTCAAGTTACTGTTTTTTGTCGTTTTATTTTAACAGTTTTGTTAAATACTACTAAACTCTATCTTTTTATTTACTAGACCAAAATTACAGCTAATATACAGGGTCAAATTAAATTAGCTAGCAAAACTGTAGATGTGATGGATATCTATATCTAAAAACGATAAAACAAAAAATAAATGATGGTATTTCTCGTGGGGGTCATCGACCTCAGTTAGTGTATTCACTTGAGATATCAGTTTAAATTTTGTTTTTAACCTAGATGGTGACTAATAGAGTTGTGGAAAAAAAAATGTTTCCCTGACCCCAAATAAGTTTGGATTAAGGCAAGAGAATGATGATGATGCCATGGAATCACTGAGCACAATGAATGTTTTGTCATGTAATTTTGTTGTTCAAAAAAGCATTGACCACCAGCCTATTTTGAATAAATGATTTTTCATTTGATTTGATTTATTATTTTCACCTCGGCCTCAAGAGAAAGAAAGGAAAACCATTGAAAAGATGGCAGGATGACTTGGTGTGGACTGCTGTACAGACAAGGACTAGACATGCAAGGAACAGGGAGAATTGGAGGGGTTTGGATTGGAGGTCTTTGCCACACAGACTCAGAACTGATATTGAATGTTATGTACTACAACTATCACTTTGAATAAAGGGTATAAATAAAATAAAATTATTTCACCTCTGCCGTAGCCTTCAGAAAATACAATAAAGTGTATTGGTTGCTCAGCCACATCACAATTGTGCTAGAAACACTACAACCACAATCCACGTTTCGTGAGCATATTACCATTAATTCAATTGACTGCAGACTGGTCTGCTTCTGTACAATTGAGCAATAGCACTGCGCTAGCAGGAGGTTGTACCCTGGACCACACATTCAACATACCCCCTTGAGGCAGTTTTTATGAAACTATTAGGTACTTGGGTCACAAGGTTGTCAACTATAGGATCCCCGAAACTATTAATTGCTATTGTAGTAACAATATCAATTGCAATTGATCATTTTGGGGACATTTATAGTAAACTAGCGACCCGCCCCGGCTTCGCACGGGTGCAATGGAGAAACTGATAATTTTAGAGCCATTATTTCTCGTAAAAAGTATAGGATAAAAAATGGTTATTGTGGGTTATCCCTAAGAGATAGACATATACCATCGCGGACTTTTTTGTAGACCTTTTTAAGGTGTACAATACTGTAGTACATTATTTTGATCTATCTCAAGGGGTTCAGCCAGCGTTTACAATGTAAGCGCAAAATGTGTTTATTTACGACATTACATTAGAAACCTCTAAAATTATCAGTGTTTCTCTACTATATTATGCATGTATTATACATATAAACCTTCCTCTTGAATCACTCTATGTATTAAAAAAAACCGCATCAAAATTCGTTACGTAGTTTTAAAGATCTAAGCATATATAGGGACAGACAGATAGGGAAGCGACTTTGTTTTATACTATGTAGTGATTATTGACAGAACTGAACTGAACATACTAAGTCCAACTAACCTATAATAAACCTTTCGGGACAGCCACCATCACCCCCTGGTGATGGTGCCTGAACTGCCTTTTTATGATGCCACTTAGGGAAGTGGCATCATAAAAAGACCTACGCAATTATAACTGTAACAAACTAGAAACCGTTCAGGTAAACAAAATAAAAAAAATGATGTTAAATCATGAAAAAATCACTTTATTTTTTTAAGGAATGCTTATAAACAATCTTACGAACTAATAATACGAAGAACATTAGTCTTCCCACTCGTGATCTTCTGTTTTATTGTCGTCTTCCAGGTTGTTAGGCACTGAGTCACCTCCCTCATCCATCCTTTTGAACAAAGAAGTTAATAACTTCTTATTTAAATGGTCTGTTAGACTTATCTCCCTTGTTGGTTGTTCAGGAATGTTCTCGGGTTTCACAGGCGTAGTTTTGTCGGGTTCCGGCATTTTGGAAGTGATAAATTATTGAGGAAATCAGTAAATAAAACAAAGAAGACTTCAACAAAAAACAGTAAGTAGGTTTATGCGTTTAAATTAAAAGTATGAAAAAGCAAGGCGTTTCAGTGAATATATGAGTACATTTTAATTTGGTTGGATTTGAGTTTGACAATATTTCGATCAGATGGCAGATGTCAATGTCGTTGCGTTTTGTTTCAGCTAATTTATGGAAAGAAATACAAAGTTAGATAAAGTGGAATTGAAATATTAACAATAATGTGCTAAATAATTCTGTAATCAATTATTATAAAATTAAACACAGAGTACTAGTGCGACACAATTTAAAATAATTGCTATTTCTTTGTGTAGTCTTTACACTAAAGTGTCCGCTTCTGAATGAACTCTTAAAAAACGATAAAAGCCTTGTTTAAATTATAATTCTTAAAAGACGCTAAACAGTCTTGTTTGAATGATTTAATTAGGTACTCTGATTACAATATTAATTATTAAAATCAATAAATAACTTTTGATTATTTTTGATCGCAGCGCAATTTTTGTTTCGTAATTTTGTCGCGTTCATAATTTTTTTTGCTGTCATCCTGTACTATACGTTTCAGCCAGCGACATTTTTCGTCGGCTGGTGTAGAATTTGGCCAAAGAAACGCCCTGAAAAGTTAGTATTCATCTCTAAATTAGTGTTATACGCTAACATTCTTAATAGATCGGTCATTTTCAGTTTAAGTGTAGCAAATCAATGAAAGTTTGTGTCTCAATGTCGGCTAGTGTAATGCTCTTACATAACTTGGAATCTAAGGACATAACCTGCATTTCAATCATCTGATTTTTGTGTTTTATATTTCAGAGCCATAAAAATGTTGGGACGTGCAGCACCGGGTGTCTGCCAAGTGGTGGCCATGGCCAACCAGCAGCAGACCAGGAATATGGCTACTCTGAAACATATTTCCATGCGTCTGAAGTCTGTAAAGAACATTCAGAAGATTACCCAATCTATGAAGATGGTGTCAGCTGCTAAGTGAGTCCATAGCCTTATTTAACAAGTATGGAATTAACATTTATTAAATGGAATTCTCAAAATTGACAGATTTCAAATCTATCTGTCGCTCAGACTACAATATCTCGTCTTTTCATTGTCTGTCAGAGTGTCGGCCAATATATCAAAAATCTAAATAATCAAGTCCTTCCTTGACCTCGGCAGAGTCATACATAAAACGATGGAGCAATTTGGAATTGGAAAATAATCAAGATTTGTAAGGGCTGATTTTTCCATTGCCAGATAACTTCTTTTTGAGGAATAAAATTGGCGTTTCCCTAAGATAACTCACTGATCCAGGTTTTGTATGAAGTAACTGTCAAAATTTCAAAATTATTCCTTGAATAAAGTTGTCAGATGATTGAAAACTCAGCCCTAGGAGGTGTATAATTCATTTTAGTTTTGTGTAAATTGGCTGAAATATGAAGATGATTGTTGAAAATGACAGAAAAAATCATGCCGACTGGAAGCTTACTAGCGCTGTGTAAACCAATAGTTATTATATGACTTTATCATAGCTTATAATATAACTATATACATTATAATATGCCGAGACAACCAATTTCCACACAACTCTGGTCACGGGTGCCATTTACAGACTTCCTCATTTCTTATTGTATGTGTTTCTTAGTCTATGTGTCTGCATTAACCATCCCTCGTAACATTGTCATCTCAGCTGTCACTGTTAACAGAAAATGCTCTGCCACTCCATCAGCAAGGAAAAATAGAATTATCTATTTTTATCAAAAAGTGCCTCATTTGCCAGTGCTGGAGATGATAAGCTGATTGTGCGATGAAAATACAGCTAAACAATATTTTTCATGAAAAATAATTATTTTTACGTATGGCGTAAAATTACTTCAACTTCCATAAAAAATATTGGCATAGCCTGCAGCTATCATTTTTGCAAACATTTATAAGACAATTCAATAAAGAATAGATATTCCATCTAGTGGGGATCCTTTTCTTTATACATAATAATTAGTCTATAACATTCCCACTGCTGGGACACAGCCCTCTTCTCGGTAAGAGGAGTGGGCCATAATCTACCACAAGGGTGCAGGTTGCCTTTTCTTTATGAGTATGTCTAAATCATGCTCATTTACAAAAGAGAAGATCTCTATGGTGAGTTGAAACTTTGGAAGTAAATGGCTTTGGTCTAATTTTCGCCTCATGATCATTACATCCGAAGGTTGACCATGGCTGACCATACACATACCTCAAAGCATAGCCATAAAAACCGATCTGCTACTTCTGGCAACTTACACCAAGCCTGTGGCCCATAATCTCACGGGGTATTACTTTCCTGTATATTATACACATATACATACATAAACTCACGCCAGGCAGAAACTACAAAACGCCACCTGCTACGATCCTTACCCACTCCAATTGCTTCGTTTACGTTCATACATCTGGTCATACACGCACGCCCGTTGCGAGTACTGCGCAACTGACCTTTCTGAAGAACATCACCAATAAGGTCACAATAATTATTTGTCCTTCTAGGACATTTATATACGTTCCCTCCCGGTGTACGCGGCGGCGATTTTGTATATTATGCCGGTACAATAACTATGCTTATATCCTTGTTTGCAGGTACACCCGTGCTGAGCGTGACCTCAGGGCCGCTCGCCCCTACGGCGAGGGAGCTGTCCAGTTCTACGAGAGGGCTGAGGTAATGTAACCGTTTATTAGTTGCTGACGGTGGTATAGTATTTTTATCTCGAGAAGCTACGCGCGCTTTATTTGTGGTAACCAAGTGTACAAACCTGCTGTGACTGTTTGCGTCACACACACACACACACACACACACACACACACATTTCCTACTGCGCCATTGTCTCTTGTAGCCACAAGTAAAGCGCGCGTCGCGTCATAAGATAAAATTACTATAACGCAATGTTACTATGACAATAATGAGTATATTCGGACGAAAATAAAAAATTCGTCTTTAATTAAAGTGTTTTTCACCTAAAACCTTTCTCTAACATACAGTCATGCGATGGAATGCCTGTCGTTTTTTAGTATCTGTAATCTTACTTCACTTGGCGTATTTGTACAAGTATTCGTGTTACTTGGGTAATACAAAATACACCCTATTTTCATTCGATTGAAGTTGATATTATATTAGCGAAATGACGCGAATAATTTTGTACAAATATTGTTTTGATTGCCGCGAGACTTTTTTGGTAATGGACTATACTTTGCCTGTTAAATCATATTTTAATCTTTTTACTAGCCTAGATCGTAGCGTGATGCTAAATAGCCTAACCTTCCTCAACGACTGGGCTATCAAGCTGGTAGTTCCAGAGATAAACGCGTTCAAACAAACATACTCTTCAGCTTTATTATATTACAATATGTTATTATTTGTGACAGGTTGCTGCCCCCGAGGACGACCCTAAGCAGCTGTACATCGCCATGACCTCCGACAGGGGTATGATTCCGTTTCCTTAATTCTTCCATTAACATTTTTGTATAATACTGTCGCCTGCATTACCACTGCATCGATTACCCTTACGTATTTTCACATTGAATAGCAAATACCTAACGGTTTCTTTTTTAAGTCCAGATCTTATCTTGGTCAGATCATGTAACATTTCGATATAGAGGTATGAAGAACAGAGTGTAAAGTTCACTCCTCCTCCACAAAAAAGGACCCTCCGACTGCCCGACGATTGATGTCGGGACGTTGTATAGATGATAGTTGCGCGGTAAACTTTGCTTGCGCGATGCACGATTTTGCGTGACGTCAGTGAGACGCGTAGTTCGCATGTGGCCGATGTAGATGCCGCTAAATCGTTAACAAACCGTCCCGTTCCTCGTCAGGTCTCTGCGGCGCCGTGCACACGGGTGTGTCCAAGGTCATTCGCACTCGGCTCTCCGAGCCCGGCGCGGAGAACATCAAGGTGATCTGCGTGGGAGACAAGTCGCGCGCCATCTTACAGCGTCTGTACGGCAAGCACATCATCAGTGTTTGTAACGAGGTCAGTAACTGCAACATTGACTAAAAACAAACTGTTAGGTCCTTTGTACACGGCACGGTTTCTTTACGGTACGGCGTATAAACCGCGACGTAGATAAAAACGTGTCCGTCAACAAGCTTCCATAGCGATCCAAACAACACTGACAATCGTGCCTACACACGACGAATAAAATTTTTTATCGATTCTCACCTGAAGGAAATATTGTTTTTACAAATACATTTGGTTTCGAGTCTGCATATTATGAGAAAAAGAATGGCTTGGTTTATAAACTCCTTATTTTCATCTTCCTACAAGTGTTTTACAAGATTCGCACCGCACAGATCTTCCTTCTGTATTTGGAAGGTCTCTTTTTTATAATGGGAAAAGAAAATTTGTCATAAGGCGCCAGTTCAGTCATTCAATGGTAGCTAAGAAAATGTAAATCAACAGAAGGCTCAGATTTTCATTGTTCTGATGTTTCAACAAGATTATGGGGAAAAAAATGCTCTAGCAATGCCAACAAAAAAGATTGTAGGAATAATCCTATCAGTTTTTTCTTTCGAACTGGATTGTCCCCTGCGGGCTAAGTTCTCTCCCACAGCTTTCCACTCTTCCCTCTGTATTGCCTTCTCTGGCCAATCTCCCATAAATGCCTCTAAATCCTATCATTATAAACATTAATTATTTACAAAACCTTTCCCCCCACCAGATCGGCCGCCTGCCGCCCACTTTCAACGACGCGTGCAAGATCGCCGGCGCCATCTTGAACTCCGACTTCGAGTTCGCTTCGGGCAAGATCGTGTACAACAAGTTCCGCTCCGTCGTGTCGTACCAGCAGTCCGACCTGCCGCTCTTCAGCCAGAAGGCTGTGGAAGTGAGTACTGCTGGATATAGGTTGCGCCTAAAGTAGAAGTGTGGTGAAGTTGGTGATTCTGCCTACACGAAGCATTTTCTGCAGAGAGCACTGCGGGCACTCGCATTATTTTCTGATAATTATGTAAACTAAAAATGACACCATAGGTACACCTCTGCTCTGACTACTGTTCGGGTATTATAGGCATGATGTTTGACTTAGGACTTAGACTTTATTTTTTGGCGTTTTCTGATGGTGGTTACAAGATAGGAAATGCTGACTCCATTTTAAACCAAGGGCTGATTTTTCAATAGACCCATAATTTTTATTCGTGGAATAAAATTGACGTCTGACAGTTTTTGTATGGAAGAACTGTCAAAAATTCAAAATTATTCATCCGATAAGTTATCTGGCGATGGAAAAATTAGCCTTCAAAAGTAATAAATAAAATTATGAATGAAAATGGACTCTGGATTGGAACTTTCAGTGTTAAAAAAAAATTGGTTGTCTGTAAAGTCGGTTTACGGACGATAATTTTAAGTGATAACGATGGAGTGGAAGAGAGATAGATGCGTCACAAGCCGAACGCTTAGGCCGATCGTACCTCTCTATCGCTCGTTCCGCTCTCTCGCTTGCACGCTCGGCTCAGGTCATACTATTTTGCAGCACTTAAGTCACAGAAAAGCGTGACCTAGGGTTTAGGTCGCACAGTGCTATAAATATTGTTTTAAAGTTTCATAGAATTGTAATAAAATAAGATCACATCAACTCAGCATCACTAAGTCTGGTTTGGCTCAAAATTGTACTATAAAAAAACTTTATTTTAAATCTTAAGTACGCTTTCTTTACCTACCATACTTATGGATACTTACCAACCGAATCTGTACTATCACAAATTACTTAAAATTCCAGACTGCACCAAAACTGGCGACCTACGACTCTCTCGACGCGGACGTGATCCAAAGCTACATGGAGTTCTCCCTGGCATCCATGTTGTTCTACGCTCTGAAGGAAGGCGCGTGCTCCGAACAGTCTTCACGTATGACGGCTATGGACAACGCTTCCAAGAATGCCGGAGAGATGATTGAGAAACTGACGCTGACCTTCAACAGGACTCGCCAGGCCGTCATCACCAGGGAGCTGATTGAGATCATCTCTGGAGCCGCCGCCCTTGATTAAATGCAGTTTTGAAGTCGTTTTGCTGAGATTTTCGGGTGTTTTTTTGCTAGTAATTTTTATTTTGATTTTAGTAGAATTCGTTTAAAGAATTATTTAGTTCAAATAAAACACGCGGGCGAATCATGAAATTGATGGCGTTCTAACGTATTCTACTACTTATACTAAACTTTTAGTTTATTCAGTTCTTTTTACAAGAAAAGTTTTGGCGCATTTATCCGATCGCGAATTTTCGACAGCTATTTTATAGCGGGGATATTGAAATTGATCTCAACAAAACGATGTAGAACGAATCTGATCAATGTTAACACAATATTTATTATAACCGTTTCAAGTATAATATTTGCAATAGTATGTATGTACGATGCCGACATTCCCGACGAAGTGTTCTGTGTTTCGGTGGAAACTCACGCAAATATCGCTCAACTGGCTTTAACACCTTTCACTGAAGTATGGGACACTGGTTAACTCATTCTATGTATTTGCGAAATGTTGTTGTGTAAGGATACAGTGGTGGTTAGCAATAAATACCATTATAGATGTATGCGTTTTATTTTATACGCATAATGACATGCGTAAGGCATTTTCTCTACGTTCCGACAGGCAAAAACAGGTTTTCCAGTTTATCCACCCTAAGGTTAAAGTGTAAGTAAAATAAAATTCTGAAATACTCGCTGTAAATTTTTATTCTAACTTACAATCAAAATCCCATAGCAGTCTTAACGTTAAAATTATTCTAAAAGTCGTGAGCTCGTCACAGAGATAACATGATTTACTACATTTTGGTATCATCAAAGTATTGGTATTTACAAAATGATTGTATGAATTAGAATAATGACACATCTAGTGAAAGTATGATCACTCAACATCATGTCCGTAACACACAATGGCAATGCCATTCATTTTGACAGTTCCACAAGATTCATTGCGTTACTTTTCGCTGTCAAGCAGACACATTTCTCAAATATATGAAGCAATGGGTTAGAAATTTCCTTATAAATCCTTTGAATTGCGATAGTATGTAGTGCAATTGGAATGCTGCACGTTGGAAGGAACTTCTGAATGCAAACGTCGTAGCTATAAGTTCTGCGGGGTAATTGCGTATCACACTATCAGTAGCAATGGCTTTAATTTTGGCAGTTCAACAACTTTCATTGCGTTATTTACGTTGTTGTGCAGACAAATGTTTCGAACATATGAAGCAGTGGATTATCAATATCAGATTATGACTGATAGTGTGTCACGCAATTAGGGAGCTGGGCTGTAACAATTACGGTTGCCATCGACACGCTGAAAAGAACACAGGGTTTTGGATTTACTTTGCGATCAAACAAAGAATAGGATGTCCTTTGCTTACTGTTCATACGAACTTTTCGCCAACGCATTTTATACAAAAATATCTTTTGCCTGAGACTTCCTTCGCGTGGAAGACGTAAGATACACAATAATATACAAAAACAACACCCACATTTTAATAAAACTCCCTCGGCCCCTGTCACATTGCGTCACGTCCCATCACCCGTCCGCGCCTTTACTTCGTTATCTCTTAGTGTTCTTTGTGCCTCTTTTTTTTTGCTCGGCTTCTAAGGGTCTTAGTGTGATGTTAAGCAGCCTATAACCTTCTTCAAGAATTAGGCTATCGATGCAAAAATAATTTTACAAATCAGACTGGCAGTTCCAAAGATCGTGTTCAAACAAACAAACTCCTCAGCTTTAAGCTTTATTATATCTACTTAAATAAAATAAAGTCGGGTTAGTTACACCATTTATAACTCTTAAGAACGGTTGGAACAATTTTTATAATCTTTGATTTGTTGGATTTGTCTCCGTCCGAATAGCAGAATAACTATTAAAAAACATGGGAAAAATTCACAAAAAAAAAGAAGATATTTCATTTTCTCATACATTCGTTTTTATTGATTCTGAGGGGTTACGAAGTTTGCCGGGTTAGCTAGTTAAGTATACATTACAAATACTAACTTAAACGACGTAGATGAAGTTGTGACGTGCATAAAGGTCAATCCTATTCTCATTTTGAGCGCATGGTAATGTGGCCGGTGGCATTATTTTATAGTAACGTGTTTTTCGTTTGCCATTCACTAGCTAAAAAGTGCTACAAGGATTATTTGGCGCCTGAATGACGTTGCCAGCGGGCGTTGTTGGTAAACATTTGTGTCTCCGAAATTGTATTGACAAAACAAGATAGTGGCGTTAGTTCCGATTTTGGCCACGCGCCACAATAACCTTGTACTGTAGTACAGACGTCAGCACAACAAGCTACTACAATCTGTCAAATTTCTGTAATAGATTTTCAACTTTATCGCTAAAAAATTAGGTTCAAGGTTGATTGGGAACATTTGACAGTTTCGGGTAGCTTAATGTGCTGGCGCCTGTACATTTGGCAAGATACTTTTTCAGTTCCAAATGTAATGCGCTCACATGGCGCTATTACAACTGGTGTAAAAAGACATTTAACGAAGCCGAGAGCCACTTGTACTCCCCGACATTGTAATCATTTTTTTGTACTGGACCATACCTGGGAACCTTCTGGTTACGGAGATATTGAGGGTCAAGTTCCAACTTACTTATACTGTTTTTTTTTTTTTGCGAAAACATGTTTTTATGTAATAAAACAACTTTAAATACCCTCACGACCCCTGTACCATTGCATACACCCAAAAGCACAATGTTTTGCATGTATTACATTGCGCACTACCTCAAGTAACAACAGCAGTTTTATGTACAGAATACGTAGACGGCTATGTCATGGGTCTTTTTACACCCTGTATTTTATACAAAAAAAAAAAAATTCTTGATGTTCGTGAAGGAAACAGTTAAAAATCTATATACGATTTAACCACATATCCACGTGGAATATTTCAACATGATGTCTACAAAAGGCTTCCGAATGTAACTACAAGCTAAATACTAAGAAAAATATTCAAACATGTCCTAACATAAAACATTGAATAACAATAACTATTAAAAACTTCATATATTATAATTATTGATCTATTTACGTCACTATAGAGTAAGTATTATCACGCTTCGATATGTTTAGAGGGTAAGTACATTCTATAATTAATGAAATAACTGAGTACGACTACTGAGCATAGGTTCCTGGGTTCCATCGGGCAATGTTTGTGAGCTTTTCCATAAAGAAATTGTAAGCAGCAGTCCTTAACCCGAAAAATGTCGTACGTACCAGCGATTGTTCATAAGTAAAATATACTCGAAACGACAATAAATATAATCGTGAAAACCGTTGAGCGCTTACATGAAAACGGTTTTAGGTTAAGAATTTGAAATACTTTCAAGTCAAGGAATAACAAACTCAATGTCATACTTAACAAAGTTCAAAATCCATTGCAACCAAAAAATTATTAGGACCTTTTTGTTACAAATGGCAACTCAAAAATCAACTTAGAATACATTTCATTAAAGTACTCACTGATAATGAAGTAAAAAGAAAGAAAGAAGTAGTTTAAGTAGTCACTGATAAAGTGGCGATGGAATTTGAATTAATTATCTGAGATTATGAACGCTGCCATAGTAAGCGATATTAGATTAATTTCGTGCCTGATTGTTGGCAATGGGTTCTATTATAACATTACCGGCCAAATGTGGGTGTTATTACGCATCTCACCTAAACTATCGTGCAACACAAACATTGTTACATTAACTGAAACCCCAAATACCAGTTTTCTGAGTTTTGGGCGTATTTCCAGACAATTAATACCATCATAGCCTCATAGGCGATATGCAACAAGCCCAAATTATCATAAGTAATACTTTTCAGCTTCCCTCTTCAAGAACAACGCGAAAATACATACAAATCGATATACATAGCGTGTAATATAGCTCAGTATCGAACGCGTACAGGCAGTTACGTTGTAAACTGTAATTGTTTGTAATAAGCTATTATATACAGACCGCGGCGCCGCCCGCGACGGAGATAGTATTCACACATATTGTTACCTGAAAGAGAAATGAAAATAATTAAATTAACAGGCATTATTAGTATTATCCTCCGACGGCTAGTTTTCCCATAATATTTTCAGGTAACATGTATTAGATAAAAACTCTTTACTTTGTAATAAAATAAAAAGAGATAGAAAGGGTGAATTTAATACGTGTTTTTAATACAGAGTCAACTAGTGTGTGCCTGGCGGGCGAGTGCACGCTCACTGTGTGTACTCACCGGTCACTCGTCACTCGTCACTTAGGGCGCAGCCTGGCGGGCGAGTGCACGCGCACTGTGTGTACTCACCGGTCACTCGTCACTCGTCACTTAGGGCGCAGCCTGGCGGGCGAGTGCACGCGCACTGTGTGTACTCACCGGTCACTAGTCACTCGTCACTTAGGGCGCAGCATGGCGGGCGAGTGCACGCGCACTGTGTGTACTCACCGGTCACTCGTCACTCGTCACTTAGGGCGCAGCCTGGCGGGCGAGTGCACGCGCACTGTACTCACCGGTCACTCGTCACTCAGGGCGCAGCCTGGCGGGCGAGTGCACGCGCACTGTGTGTACTCACCGGTCACTCGTCACTCGTCACTTAGGGCGCAGCCTGGCGGGCGTGTGCACGCGCAGTGTGTACTCACCGGTCACTCGTCACTCAGGGCGCAGCCTGGCGGGCGAGTGCAAGCGCATTGTGTGTACTCACCGGTCACTCGTCACTCGTCACTTAGGGCGCAGCCTGGCGGGCGAGTGCAGGCGCAGTGTGTACTCACCGGTCACTCGTCACTCGTCACTCAGGGCGCAGCCTGGCGGGCGAGTGCAGGCGCAGTGTGTACTCACCGGTCACTCGTCACTCGTCACTCAGGGCGCAGCCTGGCGGGCGAGTGCAGGCGCAGTGTGTACTCACCGGTCACTCGTCACTCGTCACTCAGGGCGCAGCCTGGCGGGCGAGTGCAGGCGCAGTGTGTACTCACCGGTCACTCGTCACTCGTCACTCAGGGCGCAGCCTGGCGGGCGAGTGCAGGCGCAGTGTGTACTCACCGGTCACTCGTCACTCGTCACTCAGGGCGCAGCCTGGCGGGCGAGTGCAGGCGCAGTGTGTACTCACCGGTCACTCGTCACTCGTCACTCAGGGCGCAGCCTGGGGGGCGAGTGCAGGCGCAGTGTGTACTCACCGGTCACTCGTCACTCGTCACTCAGGGCGCAGCCTGGCGGGCGAGTGCAGGCGCAGTGTGTACTCACCGGTCACTCGTCACTCGTCACTCAGGGCGCAGCCTGGCGGGCGAGTGCAGGTGCAGTGTGTACTCATCGGTCACTCGTCACTCGTCACTCAGGGCGCAGCCTGGCGGGCGAGTGCAGGCGCAGTGTGTACTCACCGGTCACTCGTCACTCGTCACTCAGGGCGCAGCCTGGCGGGCGAGTGCAGGCGCAGTGTGTACTCACCGGTCACTCGTCACTCGTCACTCAGGGCGCAGCCTGGCGGGCGAGTGCAGGCGCAGTGTGTACTCACCGGTCACTCGTCACTCGTCACTCAGGGCGCAGCCTGGCGGGCGAGTGCAGGCGCAGTGTGTACTCACCGGTCACTCGTCACTCGTCACTCAGGGCGCAGCCTGGCGGGCGAGTGCACGCGCACTGTGTGTAATCACCGGTCACTCGTCACTCGTCACTCAGGGCGCAGCCTGGCGGGCGAGTGCAGGCGCAGTGTGTACTCACCGGTCACTCGTCACTCAGGGCGCAGCCTGGCGGGCGAGTGCACGCGCACTGTGTGTACTCACCGGTCACTCGTCACTCGTCACTCAGGGCGCAGCCTGGCGGGCGAGTGCAGGCGCAGTGTGTGTACTCACCGGTCACTCGTCACTCGTCACTCAGGGCGCAGCCTGGCGGGCGAGTGCAGGCGCAGTGTGTACTCACCGGTCACTCGTCACTCGTCACTCAGGGCGCAGCCTGGCGGGCGAGTGCAGGCGCAGTGTGTACTCACCGGTCACTCGTCACTCGTCACTCAGGGCGCAGCCTGGCGGGCGAGTGCAGGCGCAGTGTGTACTCACCGGTCACTCGTCACTCGTCACTCAGGGCGCAGCCTGGCGGGCGAGTGCAGGCGCAGTGTGTACTCACCGGTCACTCGTCACTCGTCACTCAGGGCGCAGCCTGGCGGGCGAGTGCAGGCGCAGTGTGTACTCACCGGTCACTCGTCACTCGTCACTCAGGGCGCAGCCTGGCGGGCGAGTGCAGGCGCAGTGTGTACTCACCGGTCACTCGTCACTCGTCACTCAGGGCGCAGCCTGGCGGGCGAGTGCAGGCGCAGTGTGTACTCACCGGTCACTCGTCACTCGTCACTCAGGGCGCAGCCTGGCGGGCGAGTGCAGGCGCAGTGTGTACTCACCGGTCACTCGTCACTCGTCACTCAGGGCGCAGCCTGGCGGGCGAGTGCAGGCGCAGTGTGTACTCACCGGTCACTCGTCACTCGTCACTCAGGGCGCAGCCTGGCGGGCGAGTGCAGGCGCAGTGTGTACTCACCGGTCACTCGTCACTCGTCACTCAGGGCGCAGCCTGGCGGGCGGAGTGCGCCACACGGCGGAGGAGGTGCGCTTGAGGCGCGCGCGCTCGATGTTCGGGAAGATGTCGCGCAGGTCCGGCGAGTGCACGCGCACTGAGAACAGACGGTCCACGTGCGACGGAGCCGTCTGGCTCTGGATGTACAGCTGTGCTTTGCGGGCCTGTGGGGCGAGATGAGAGCATTACATATGGATATTCAAACTTGTGGGAAAACAATGGACAAATTGTTCGTGTTGTCGTGTAGTTACCTTGGCCGTGCTCCAGTCGGGCACAGGCCTGTCGGCGGGCTCCTCGTCCTCGTCGGAGTTAAGGTACTGGAAGCCGTCCGCCATGTACGCGGGAGAGAGCGGTCCTCGCCAGGCGCCAGGCGTGCCAGGGGTTTTGAGGGGAGTGTATGCTGAGGAATACAGAGGGATTGGTTATTATCTAAAACGCCACATGCGAACTACGCATCAAAGACCTGACGTCGTACAAATCCTGCATCGCGCAAGTTATACTCGCGACTGGTATGTTCAACGTCCCAACGTCAACGGTCGACACACAACACCCGTCTAGTCGCAGGGGTTGCCTTTTGGGGGATGATAAGAAAATAATAATAACGGCCGGTCGGTATGGTATGATGGTACGGTATGGTCGGTTATCATTATTTTTTTTTGCTAGAATAATGTGCTGAATTCATGGTTTCAGTTTGAGCGACGATATCCTATCCTGTATAAGAAAGGCAGTTTTAGTCAACCTTTAACAAAGCTAAAGCGGTTTGACGACTGCTTTGCAAACCTATATGTTTTTTGTGCTTCCGTTCTTTACATTTTGTTATACTATTATATTGGTTAAACGTGACTGTCACTTTAGTAAATTGTGGTTTATTACGACTCTCACACGAACGAAGTTGGGGGCAAAAGCTAGTACAGACGCCAGCACATCAAGGTACTACAATATCTGTCAAATTTCTTTATAAGTATAAGGTTCAAAGTTGATTGGGAAAATTTGACAGTTTCGGGTAGCTTGATGTGCTGGCGTTTGTATTATAATAAAGCTGAAGACTGTTTTTTTTTTGCTTTTGTTTGAACGCGTTAATCCCTGGAAATACCAGACGGATTTGAAAAAAATATTTGCATTTGATAGAACAACTCGTTATGAAGATATTTATGCTATTAAAGATCACACCGAGATTCTTGGGATCCGAACAAAAAGAAAAAAGTCAGAAGAAAAACGAAGTGATTGCGCGGGCGGGCGATGTCAAAGATGGATTGTAGAATCCGCTGTTTTACAAAACAGGTCCGCTGTGTAAACTCTGATAACTTTTATTATTGTATCGCTCGCTGTTGCCGCCACGTGATAATTATAGCGAATTCGCCAAGAATAAAGTGCGACCAATACTTCTTGATACAAGTGTTTTTTTTTTAATTAGTTATGATCTGATTGTAATGCTTAAGTATTTTCCTATGAGATTGCGACGCGAATATATACCATACCAAATTTGACTTTAAGAGAAAAAAAAAACAATTATAAAAGATTATTTTATAAAATTTTGCTCCATTAATTTAAGCAGTCAGTCGTAGTTGACAACCCTAGCTAAGATCGGCCGCCATCTTTGCGATTCGTACTACAAGTGCTCGATCTCAGCGTTTTTGGTAACGTATTTAGCCGTTTATAATTTATTTTCTAATAATTGTAAATAACACATTATCTTTGAGATTCGTGACGTTTTCAAAACTTCAGGATTTCGCCTATTTATTGTATGGGTATATTTGATTGCACGGCGATGTATATTTTCAGGTTTAAAAATTTAGGTAGGCAATGCGAATTGGCAAAAAAATGGTGGTTATATTTTGGTAAGTTCTATGTAAAGTGGCCTAGATTATACCTAAAGAAAATGTGATTTTTACGCATCCGTGAATTCTGCGCCTGGTTTCATTTAACATTTTTACTACGTTTTACATGTAAATTGCTTTCAAATATTGTTTAATATATCTAGTAATACACTTAGTTTAAGAATAAAATAAATAACTATATACTGATTGATCTTATTTTTTTCATTAAAACCCGATGTTTTACAAAAAGTCGCTAAAATGGCTAGTACTCTTAATTTCAACACTTCTAAAATATAGTGGTACCCAAAAAAAAAAAAAAAATAACAAACACATTGTTTCTTATCTCAAGGGCTATTCATAACAGTTAAAACATTTGAAAAGGTCCACTCGAGCAAGTCAGAAATTAAGTTTTAGTAACAGCGGACAGAACGCGCAGTAAGCGGTCCAAAGCAACTGGCAAAGTAAGGTACCTATTTATTTTTTGCGCAAGCAATCGTGTGTGGGTGCGTAATTTAGTAAATTGTGGTGTTTTACGACTTTCTCGCGAACGAAGTCGTGGGCCGAAGCTAGTATATTAAACAGAGCTAAAATTTAAGGAGAGGAAAACGATCTTCGGAACTACCGATCCGATTCTAAAAATTATTTCACTAATAGGAAGCTACAGTATTGCCGAGTGTTACAGGATATATTTTATGTTACGCGGAAGAAATCGTAGGCAGAAGCTAGTACTTGTGGCGGCATCTACGTTGCCACATGCGAAATACGTATCACACTGACCTCACGTAAAATTCTGCATCACGCAAGCAGAGTTTACCGCGCAACGAGCATCCAACAACGTCCTGACATCAATCATCGGGCAATTGCCCACCAGACACGACACCTTTCAGTTAGGAGGATTCTTCCTTTTCTATGGAGGATGAGTAAACTTTAGACCGTTCCCCATACCTCTATAATATACTGTATAACACCATACATGTTCTGTATATCCGAATTAGAAAGTGTTTTATCTTGTGACAAAGGCAACTTGCAAATAACAGTAAAAACACTTACATTTATCTTCCATTTTATGTTTCATCTTCTGCTTCTCTATGTACTCCTTTTGTCTCTTCTCGATTTCTTTCGCCATTATTGCAGCTTCTTTCTTCATACTGTAAAAAAATTGAATTTCAATTATGTAAATGTTTTAAATTTTGCCAATATTGTCCGTGGTTTCTAGGAAAGCATATTGAAATGTTGATCCTGGCTGGCATTCGATAAACGTTCA